>JAYGGG010000327.1:2500-143456 GCA_036346245.1 Bonia amplexicaulis
ACGCCACCCCCTGCTACCCCTGCCACTCCTAGCTGTCCCCCACACTCGGCCATCTACAATTTTGAAAAGGAAAGAGTTAATAAATGATTTTTGATGAAAGAATATAGTTAAGTGAAAAGAGTGAGTAGACTAGATTTAGAATACTTTTCAAAATAATTATCTTTCAAAAATTATATCCTAAAGGTTGCCCATTCTATTCTATCTACGGTCACCCTAAACCCTAAACTCTAAACCCTAAAACCTAAAACCCCTAAACCCTAAACTCTAAACTTTAACCCTAAACTCTAACCCTAAACACTAACCCTAAACCCAGAACTTGGTATAAGCTTGAGTGTGAGTGACTTTTGAGCCTCCAAAACCTAGTAGTTAATAGGGACATATATATTGCGTTTTGTTCTTTATTTTCTACTAACAATGGCATGTTCAAGGTCATAAGGGGAGAACAGCAAGTCCAACATTAAGGAGGATGCATCTCTCACGCCTCGTAGAAAGGCATCATGCAAAATTTTCACACTTGTTGAGTCAACATTCGGAGCGTCTTGAGATGGTTCTAGATTGCACCAATAACGATGTTGCGGCAATTGCTATACGAGTAGAGCAGCTAGAGAGACATCCACCTCTTGCTGTCGCCCCCACTATTGTCGGCATTACACAATCACGCCGTGATCCATCCGTTGCTCGCTCATGGGCCGATGAGGTAAGAGATGAAGAGAGACCATACGTTGTTGATACGGAGTCCGAGGGTGGTTTCAATCCCGACAATGATCGTGAACATCTGCAACGATGCTTCAATCGTCAAGGTATGAGAAGAGAGCCACCATGTGAACTACAAAATTGTGATGATGCAGTTTGTAAAATTAAGTTCACCATACCCCTTTTGCTGGTAAATATGATCCTGATGCTTATCTCACATAGGAGTTAGCCTTAGACCAAAAAATTTCATGCCACGAATTTTCAGAAAATAAAAGGGTTTGGGCTGCTACTAGTGAGCTCACTGATTTTGCATCTATTTAATGGAGTGAATTGTGCCGCAATGATCAACACATACCTAAAACTTGAGATGTCTTGAAGAGAACTATGAGCCTGTTTGGCAACGGCTGCGGCTTATGGCTTTTGGCTGAAATTTTTGAATTTTGGCTGTTTACGGTACAAATTACGAAGAGAGAGAAGTCAAAAGGAGGAGGAGGTACGGGACAGGAGTTGGATGCGGCGGCGATGATTGGTTTGTTAGTGATTTCATTTTGGGAAAGACAGGAGACATGGAAGGGGAAGCGTAAGCCGCGTGTATTCGCAGGTCCACATGTCGGCGCATTGCTTTCTGAGAGAAAGGAGGGGCAATGAACTACCACCACCACCAACTCATTTTTTTAAGTAGTATAGAGACTTATGTATTATTATTCTACTCTATACTAGTACATCTGTCGATATATATATTGAGGGGAGCATATCTAGTGCTAATGCACTATTTAGTGCTAACATGCTAATGTGAACGTTGGTCATCCAATCTAGAGTGAACAGTTACGATTCATGCGAGTATAAGATTGCTCCTCACTTATGCATTTTGCGTTTACACCCCCGCCTGGTTGATTGCAATCGTAAAAATATCCTTCGGCCATTCTCTTCTTTCCCGTCAAAGGCATCGCCAAGGGAGAGCTCCCTCCGACCCGTTGGCCTCCCGGCCATCGGTGGCGCCCTCCTTCCTCCTCTCGATTACTCACCTCCATCTCCTCACATTCGTCCCAAGTGCCGCCCTCTCTGCCTCCCACACCGCCCTCCTCGTCCTCCCCCGACGTCGCCCCACCGCCGCACTCAGCCTCCCTTCACCACCGGCGTCGCCCCCCACCTCCCTCCACCCCCTTCGGTCGGAAAATTTAATCATTTGCCACTCTTATGAGTAGAGTGGCAGCAGATTTACACCCGCCCGCCTGACTCGAGACGGCCCACATGTAAGTGATGAGTTAATTGGTCAATCTTAAAAGTGACAAAAAGTTGAAATCCCCCCTTCGGCCTTCCACGGCCGTCCCCTAGCCTCTCATGGCGCCACCCCCTCGGCCTCCCGACTTCCGCTGTTGCCCTCCTCCCCGACCACGACCGCTCGACCACGGTGGCTTTGACTATTTCGACCACGGCGATTTCGACCACGTCGACTTGGTCGAAAGCCATGGTCGAAATCACCATGGTTGAAGCCGTGGTCGTGGGGAGAGGCGCTGAGGAGGCGGAGAGGGCGCGCTTGGGAGCACTGGGAGTTTGGCGACCGAGAGAGGCCTGAGGAGGGCGGGGGAGGAGCCCGGGAGGTGCCGAGGGGGAGGCGGCGCTCGAGAGGGTGGCGCTTGGGAGGAGGAGCTAACTCTTATGAGTTGTGACTGAAGGTAAAGAGCTATGGGAGTTTCTTGCAAATATTCATCTGATGGATTTAACGATCCATGCCGCCCTTGATCGCCTAAACCCTAAACGATCCAAACCCCAGGAGGGGCGGAAGGTCACGGTAGGCTTTTTCTGCAGGCGCACGCACCGCCGCCCCAATCAGCCGCACTCCTTCCCCGCAGCCACCAGGAAGGACCTAATGGCGCTCTACCGCCGTCTCCTCCTCCTCCGCCGCCCTCCCAGCCCGCCCTCCTCTCCTCGCCTGCAGCCGCCGTAGCCCCCGCCCCCGTCCCCACCGCCGCGCGGCTCACGCCCTCGCGCCACTTCGCCTTCTCCTCCGCCGAGGAGGCCGCCGCCGAGCGCCGCCGCCGCAAGCGCCGCCTCCGCATCGAGCCGCCGCTCCACGCCCTCCGCCGCGACCCTCCTCCCCGCCTCCTCCGCGCGACCCCAACGCTCCCCGCCTCCCTGACACCACCTCCGCCCTCGTCGGCCCCCGCCTCAGCCTCCACAACCGCGTACAGTCCCTCATCCGCTCCGGCGACCTCGACGGCGCATCCCTCGACGCCCGCGCCGCCGTCTCCTCCCGCGTCCGTCCCACCGTCTTCACCTGCAACGCCGTCGCCGCCTCCATGGTCCGCGCCGGGCGCTACGACGACGCCGTCTCCCTCTTCGACTTCTTCTTCCGCCGCTCCAACATCGTCCCCAACGTCGTCTCCTACAACACCCTCATCCTCGCCCACTGCGAGGCCGCCCGCGTCGACTCCGCGCTCCACGTCTACCGCGAGCTCCTCGACAACGCTCCTTTCTCCCCCTCCGCCGTCACCTACCGCCACCTCACCAAGGGCCTCGTCGCCGCCGGCCGCATCCACGACGCCCTCGACCTCCTCCGCGAGATGCTCAACCGCGGCCAGGGCGCCGACTCCCTCGTCTACAACAACCTCATCGCCGGCTACATCGACCTCGACAACTGGGACAAGGCCTTCGAGCTCTTTGCCGAGCTCCGGGAGAGGTGCGTCGTCTACGACGGCGTCGTGCACACCAGCTTCATGGAGGGGTACTGGAAGAAAGGCATGGATAAGGAGGCCATGGAGAATTACCAGTCCCTGCTCAACAAAAGCTTCAAGATGACGCCCGCCACCTGCAACGTGCTGCTCAAGACGCTCTTCATGTACGGCAAGCACAAGGAGGCAAACGACCTGTGGGAGACCATGATTGACAACCACAGCCCGCCAACTTTCATCGGCATCAACAGCGAGTCCTACAGTGTTATGGTCAACCAGTTCTTCAAGGAGGGCAAGTTCCATGAGGCGATCGAGGTGTTCCACCGGCAGCCGAGGAAGAATGTCCAGATGGACGTCGGCTGCTTCAACAACATCATTGGGAAGCTCTGTGAGAATGGGATGCTTGCAGAGGCGGAGAAGCTCTTCGAGGAGATGGAGAGCAAGTCGGTGCTTCCAGATGTGTACACCTACACTTACCTGGTCGACTCCTGCTTCAAGGAAGGTCGTGTGGATGACACGATGCAGTATTTCTATAAAATGGCAGATGGGAGGGAGCATGGGCCAAAGTTTAATATCGGTTTCTTCAACCGGATGTTTGAAGGACTTTCAGAAGCTGGCCGGATTGATGATGCCTTGAAGGTGTATGGAAGGATGCCTGACAAGGAGATCAAGCCTAACACAACCACCTTTGAGATCCTGGCTAAGGCCTTGTGCAAGCAAGGGGATTTGCATAGAGCCCTGGACCTGGTGAGGGACATGGCAAGGGGCGGTGTTGTTGCTCCTCCTGAGTTCCGTGAGTATGTCGTTGAGATTTTCAAGAATGCCGATCGGCAGGAAGAGATCGTGAAAGCTTTTGAAGAAAAGCCAGTGCCATTGCCTCCTCAGCCAAGGCCAGATTATCGCCCTCGCAGTTCGCCTCAGGGGCTTCCAGGATTTGCATCAAATCAGGCAAGGGGTAGCTACATGCCTCACCAAGGCCAACCTGGGTATGGTTCTCCTCAACCATTTCATCCTGGCGCTGGTGGATCACAAGTACTGCAGCCTGATGGGATGTCTCCTAGACCTCAGCAGCCTTTGCGTGGAAGCCCTCAAGTTGGAAAAACAGAGTTTGGTGGCCACCCGCTGCAGCATGGGCTTGGTGCGCCTCAACCACCGCAGCCTGGGTTTGTCTCCATTACTCAGCAGCCAGAAGTTGGTGCTCCTAATACATGGCAGCATGGGCTTCTTTCTCCTCAAGGAAAACAACCTGGGATTGTCCCGCCTCAAGGTCAACAACCAGAATTTGGTACTTCTCGTCCATGGCAGCATGCAGTTGGCGCTGCTCAAGTGCAACAACCTGATTTTAGCTCAGCTCCACCAGCGCAGCCTGGATTTGTTTCCCCTCAGCCGCAACAACCAACACTTAGCGCTCCTCAGACTCAACAGCCCAGGTTTGGCACATCTCATCCATGGCAGACAGGGTTTGGTGCTCCTCAAGTGCAACAGCCTATTTACGCTGCACCTCTCCGATCACAACTTGCTATTGGTTCTCCTTTGCCACCACGGCCACAGTTTGGTGCTCCTCAAGCACCACAATCTGATTTGGGCTCTGCTCAGAGTCTACCAGGGTATGGCAACATACGAAATCAGCATGGTCAGTTTGGATCTCCTCCTCAGGGCGGACAAAAATTTGGCATTCAGCCACTGCAACAGGGATTTGGTGCTCAGGCCCCTCGCTCGGGATATCATGCTTTCCAAGGTCAGAACAGTTTTGAGCCTCGCCAAGGACAAATAGAATTTGAAACTCAAGTAGCACCACCTGAATATGGGGCTTCCCAAAGCCAACCCTCACATGGTGCTGCCTGGAGCCAGAGTTGCTATCGATCTCCTCAAGGGCAACTGGGACATGGGGGTCATCAAATGCCGCCACATGCTTCTGGTTTTCCACAGCACCAAATGGGTCTTGGTGTGCCACAGGGCCAAAATAACCATGGGTTTCCTCATGCGCAATCTGGTTTTGGTGCTTGTCAAGGGCAAACTGCTCTTGGAGCAATTGAGGGTGAATCAAGGTTTGGTAGTTCATATGGCCAACCAGGGGATGGAAATTCTCAAGGGCAGTCAGGTTTTGGAGCTCCAGTGAGCCAAACACAGCATGGAAGTTCCTATAGATACAACCCTGGGTATGGACCCTCTCATGGTCTGCAGGGATTCGGTGCTCCCAATGGTGAAACTGAAACTGCTGAACCTGAAGGCGAACAAGAGGCTACTGCTCCTGAAGATCGACAAGTAGCACTCTGATCTATACACAACTAAAGATGTGGCTTCATTCACCTTTTTGTTTTATGAAACATTTTCAGGTATAAGGTGATCGCTAGAATTGTTGTAGTAACAACACAAAATATGTATCTTTTCTAGCAGTGTCATACATCTGTGTTGCATATCATGACAACTTATTTGGTCTTATTGAAATCCTGATTTTAATCATCTGTTATTTTGTGAAATCCTAAAAAGGTTATAACCAGGGCAATTGTGCTTTACAGAATGGACTTGGGTTTTACTGGTGGTGAACTATTCTGTTTCACATAAGCTTCGGCCTTTTGTGGATGGTCAGCTGAATGGAACTTTTTGCTTGGCTATTGTTTGTCTCAAATTCAGAATTAGAGACCTGCAAGTTGAGTATTTTGTATGGTGGATTCATGTATGCTGATATCGTGTACTGTAATGGACATTATGTTATAGATAAACAAAAAGGATAAGAAGTAAACATGTAATCTTTTGGGTTCTTGGACCACACGGAGTCAATTAGCTGCTGTCTAAACAACTGTTCATTGGCTAGATGAATAAAAGGAACCATTGATTGTAGATGTACAGAAACCATTAGGAATCTTGCCTATCCTTTGATAATTTTACTTTGTTGACTTGCAACACATCTGGAAATCATTCAAGTTCGCACCTGCCTTCACCTGTGTTGTTCACTTGTTGTACTCCTTGAAGATAGGGTTTGATGCTATGGGCCTGTTCTTTTTGGCTGCGGCTTGTGGCTTTTGGCTACGACCTGTGGTTTTTGGGCTGTTCGTGCGAGAGATTACAGAGTAACAAAAACTCACGTGTGGTTTTTGCCGATATAAATGAAGTCGGTACAGTATGTACTACAATTAATCAGTAGACCCTATCTTAAAAAGATACCCCGTTTAAAAACTAGTTACTGTAGAAAAGCCGAAAAACAGCCTTTAGAAGCCGAAAAGAACAAGGCCTATGACATTTGATGTGGTGATTGGTGAACTGGTGACTGCTTCAAGGTAAAAAGTGAGTTATGTGATTGAAGGATTGAGATTGAGAGTTCTCTTATTTACATTCTGTCTATTTGCAAATTTTCTCCTTTTTTTATCATGAAACTAGGAAGAAAGTGGAGTATGTACATGTCTAGACGCATCTACTGATTTGGAATTATCAAAAGGACCAAATAATGATATGTCTGTCTATTGATCTCCCCACGGTAGTTTAAACCTTAGACTAAAATTGTATGTGCTAGCTGTTTATATTTTGCCATTTGTGAAACATATGGGTCCTTGATATTCAGGCATAAGTGTAGGCAGGCTATGATTTGGCTATGGGCCAAATTATTTTTTCATGTTAATTTGTTGTGCTGAACATATTTTGCTTGCGAGTGGTGAGCCATCTGTTTTCCTCGTGTTTATGGCTATTTGCCTAAATTTATGCAGGACTTCATCGGCTTGGATCTCATGCAATAGCAAGATTTATGATATAATTTCTGGGTGTTCTTGGCAGCTCTCTCTGTCAAATGCTCAGTAGATAATGACAACAAACCTGAAAAGTCTAATATCAGGTCAGGCTTTCGCCGCTGCTATAAATTTTCTTTGTAAGCTCATTCAAATTAATTAGCTAACTAGCTATATCGGTAGATTAACTCAGGTTAGCTCATCAGTCTGACATTTCTTTGGTAGAAATAGCTGGTATTTCCTGTAAAGTCTGACATGTTGTTGCACTTTGTGTAAGATCAATTACATTTCTGCTATGTTTAGCTAAATATATTCTTTTATTCTCCTTTTTTTATCATAAAACTAGGAAGGAACTGGAGTGCCCCTAGATACATATACTAATTTAGAATTATCAACAGGATCAGATGGTAATATGTTGGTCTTTTCATTGTGATTTATACTAGAACTATTAACTGCTAACTATTTATATTTTGCTATTTATGGAACACTTGTGTCTGATATTCTAGCATAGGTATGGGCAGTCTTTGATTTGGCAATTGGCTCAAACATTTTTTACCTGTTAGCATTGTTGTGCTGAATATGCTGTGCTTGTGAGTGGTGAACCATCTGTTTTCCATGTGCTCTTAGCTACTTGTTGCCTAATAGTTGTACCTAATCAACCTGGGTCTCATGTGGTCTCATGCAGTTGTAGGATTACACAGTATAAGTTTTGAGAGGTGTTCCCACCGGCTCTGTCAATGTTTTCAGTACATATTGATAACAGCCAGCCTGTGGTTGATGATCTTACTATAAGTCTGCACAAGGTTTAACTTTTCTGATGAAATATATTTCTTATTTAATGCTAAATGTCTGAGTTGACTAGTCATGTTCCTTGCGTATCTCAGCTCTTTTACAACTATTCATTACCTGGGAATACTTAAACAAGGAAAATATTTCTTGAGAAAAGACCATATTGAAGCTTGTTGGGAAGGAATGATGATACGATCTAGATAGGGTTTTTTTGCATGTGTAATTCTGGCAGCATCATTTCTAAACCTTTAATGTCGCAGGTTGTGCTTCCTGAGGGATGGAAGAGTCCACAAGCTGTAGTTCCTTTTCTGACAGAGCAACATCTTGAGGTAATTCCATATTTCCTTAAACACCTTTTATTGGTTCATATATCTGTGTTTTAGCGTTAAGCTGATAGCTTGCAACTATAATGTGACAACAAATATGATCATCTGCTAGGGCCTATGCACGTTTACATTGTTATTGCTCAATGGAATCATTTGGCATCGGCTAGGGCCTATGCATGTTAGACTACACAGTGCCAGTATCACCTCTGGAGCTATTTTCCATCGGCTGTCAGTATGGTTCGTTGACCAAGTAAATGATGTCCACAGATTTCATATCTAGGGCCTATTTGGTAGTTTTCATGGCATAATTTCTGTCATGGGCTATGCAGATTTCTGTAGAACCGAGTAGGTATCAAAACCAGTCTGTTCTGCCCAGGAGTACTGAAAGCCCTCAAAAGGAAATTTCACTATAAGCATCTATTTGCTCCTTAGCACATGTTACTAGATGGTTCACTGTTACATAGGGGTGCAAACGGGTTGGGTTAATCCCGACCGATTCGGCACCGAATCCGATTGGTACCGAATCCGGAGAAAAAATATGGGTTAGGATATGGTAACAACAATATCCGTCCGAATCCGATACGTCTTCAAGTTTGATTTCAGGTTAGTACTACTATTTGACGTTTCATTTTCTTTTGTAATGGTAAAATAAAATCTTCCACATCAGCCATTAAATAGTAACATCAAGTTCCTGACAGTACGTCATCCTACTCCATTTGTTGTACTGCATGTATTCCTTACAAACAAGTAGGGATGCAAACGGTTCGGGTTAATCCCGACCGATCCGGCACCGAATCCGATTGGTACCGAATCCGGAGAAAAAATATGGGTTAGGATTAGGGATGGCAATTGTACCCATTTACCCGTGTACCCGCGGGTAAATACCCTAATAGAGTCGGGTATGGGATGTATTTTTACCCACTGTAAGAAAACGGGGAAAATTTACGCCCATCGGGTAGCACGGTATGGGTTGGGTTAGCTCTACCGTGCCGCTTCACCGTTACCGTGAAATAGACCGACAGTGGGCCATCCAAAAGCAAGAACCCTAACTCTCTCCCCGCCCGCCCAGAAACCTCTTCGCCCGTCGCCCCCCTCGGTCCCTCACTCCCTCTCGCTGCGTCTCCCTCTCGCACTCTCCTCCTTCATCCGTCGATTCCGCCGTCTCCTCCTCCTCCTCCGCCCCCAACCCGGCCGCCGGCCTCCTCCTCCGCCCCGATCCGTCTCTCCTCCTCGCCGCGCCGCCGCCTGCGCCTCGCCTCGCCCTCGGCGCCTCGCCTCGCCCGGATCCGCTGTCAGATCCGGCCGGATGCCTCCCACATCCTCCTCCCGTCGGCCGCCGCCCCCGCCCCACCTCCACCGTCCTCTTCGCACCGCCTCGTCCTCCTCGCATCCACCCGGCCAGATCTACATCCGGCCCGCCCCGCCGCTTCATCCGCCTCCTCCCATTGGTCCGCCTCAACCCCACCCACCAGCGGCCTCCTCCTCCTCCAGCGGTGATGTGAGAAGCATGTGACTCTCCTTCACTTTGCCAAGAAGTCACGCCTCAAACACCCCACCGAAGGACTCCGCCCATCCCCTTCCCTCCCCTCACACCCTCTTCCGCTCGGTTCCTCCCCTTCTCGAGCTCGGGGGAATCGGGGAGGGGTGGTGTGGCTATGGCGTCCAACGTAGTTGTGGACGGCACTACGGTGAATCTGGGCCTTTGGGATACTGCTGGTAATTCGAGCTCTTGATTTGATTGCTTTGTTTGTCCTAATGTACTTGTGAATTACAGGTTTTTCTTCTTCTCAATTACTCACCGTAGTTGAAAATTTTTCGTTTTGATGATTCTTTTGGTACCTTCGAGTTCACATGATCGCATCTGTTCCAGGGCAGGAGGATTACAACCGACTGAGGCCTCTAAGCTACAAATCGTAACATTCCTTAATTAAAGAATGGGTCTCAATATTTACAAATCGTAATGTTGCTTACAGATCTTCGTGAAGACAAGCACTACTTGTTGGACCATCCTGGCATGATACCTGTTACCACAGCACAGGTGTTGTCTGTGTTGATTAGTGATAAATCAGTGTATTAGAACTTTGGCTGTCCTTAATCTTGAGGTTTAAGAGATGAAATGATGAATGCATTCCGGCTTCTGAAAAAACTATTTTGTCTTCGCCTTTTCTGCTTTGCAGGGGGAGGAACTTCGGAAACAAATTGGTGCCACATATTACATCGAGTGCAGCTCAAAGACACAGCAGGTAAAGTTGCTGTAAGAGAATTGTGTGCCCTTCCTTAGTAGTTTTGCCTTTCTTTGAAGTGTTAGATTCTGTAACTTGCTGGTGTAATTCAATAACATGTATTTCAATCACATTCAAGCTGACTTGGCCGTATAATTTTGGGATTAAGAACTGCTAGCTGACTTGGCCATATATTTTTGGGATGTGTATATAATTTTGGGATGTGTAACATTATGGTCGAGACATGCCAATTCAACATGAATACATTGATTGTTATAACAATTTTGTTGGTTATTGAATGGGTGAATTTGTGATGCATTGGTGATGTTTGAATGTGATGTACTCAGTTCGCGGGTAAACGGGTATGTTGCGGGCGGCGACGGTATGGGCGAGGTTTTTACCGTGGTCCTTGGCGGGTATACCCGTGGGCGTAAAACGGGGTCGCGGGTACGGGTATGGGCGAGCACTACCCGTACCTGCCGCGCCCGATTGCCATCCCTAGTTAGGATATGGTAACAACAATATCCGTCCGAATCCGATTCGTTTGCACCCCTATTGTTACATCTTCCCATTTGTTCTGGTTTCATACTGTTTTGCCTTTCTAGAATTTTAGTTTAGGGTTTAGGATAGAATTTTAGTTTAGGGTTTAGGATTTGACAAAGATGATATCACAGTTATAATGATTCTAAGACGTGACCGTAGATAGAACATAATGGACAACCTTAAGGATATAATTTTTAAAAGATAATTATTTTGAAAAGTATTCTAAATCTAGTCTTACTCACTCTTTTCACTTAACTATATTATTTCATCAAAAATCATTTCTTAAGTAAAGTTGTACACCACTGGAGCGTAACAAACTGTCCTAGATAGCAGTGTCCACGGGCATGGGCATGGCGAGTATGGTTTTTCATATATTAGACTTTGGTTTTACAAAATATGGCTTATTAAAAATGTAAAATATTTTAAAGATGGTCTGGGTGGGATACTGGTGATTAGGTTAGTGTTAGGTTAGAGCTTGCACTAATGGTAATATTTCAATTATAGCATTGCTTTAATTATCGTATGAAATTCAGCTTTTGAATCTATTTACAGTATTTACTTTAATATTGCTTTTCGCACAAATAACCATATTATGCCTCCATTGATAATATGCATGCATGCATCAATTCCGTTATTTCTCCTGGTGTAACTTGTGGAGTACTTTATATGCTCACCTTGCTTAAATTCTGTTGCCAGAGGATGACTACATCGACTACTGTAAGGATTGCGATAAATAGGCCATATCTTATAGTCATGCGCCTGTGGGCAGCAAGATGGACTGCTGCACTTTATTTATCTTTTGTTGTTTTATGCTTATGTTTGGCTTATGGGCCGTGAGGATGTAAACTTGGCCATAAGACCCATACTCTTTGTTTTATAATAAAGTTCATCATTATGCATGATATGTATCCTTGTTAACCCTGTGTGTACCAGTTTTTCCTGGAGTAGTGTGATTTATACAGAGGGTTCTGGAGTTTAGGGTTTAGGGTTTAGGATAGAGTGTGTGGGACGGCTAGGAGTGGCAGGGGTGGCAGGTGGTGGCGTCCTGCCCGAGGACTGCGCGTGATTCTGTTTACCTGTAAAAGAAACTCCAAAAGAGCCTCAGGAGCAAGGCTGTCTTCCCTGCACTTCACGTCCTTATAATCTAAAATGCCCTGAATGTCCCTTCAGGGTCAGCTGCGCCAGCTCCAGTCCATAAGCCTGCAAGACCTCGCCGATGAAGGCCCGGCTTTGAAAAACACAACAAAGACAATCGTCTCTGACTCTTCCGGGTGCGGCTCCGTCTTGTCACGAGTAGGCAGACGAACCATTGCACGGTCCTCCAGCCTCCTCTCCCGGAGGAGAGTCTGCATCATCTCCTCTGTCGCGAGACTTCGCCCTAGCTTGCGGGAGCAGCGACCTCCCGCCTTCTCCATGGCCTCCCACCGCTTGTCGACCTGCGGTGGCTCACGAACCACCAGAGGGTATTCCGCCAGTGGCGGTGACAAACCGCGCTGGATGGACGAGGCGCTACCGCTGAGCCGGTGAACGGGATCTTTGAGGCAAGCCATTCTCCTTCAAAGTGCAAGGCCAAACGAACAGGGGCAGAGGCGGATCGCGCCAGCCCGCGAAGCAAAAAGAAAGCGCAACAATGACAAGCGAGCGAATAAGCAAATGGGAAGAGCGCTCGCGAACCGGTGGCAAGGGTATATAAAGCCCTCTCACCTCCCCGACGATCGGGAGGGCAACTGGTGGTAGCCCAGCGGTTCGGCTCCCCACAATCGGGAAACGCAATCGCTGGCAGCCGAAGGCGTGCAGCTGCAGGGCACCTGACAGTGCACGACACGCTAATACGTCCCACCACGCGTCCCCCCTCGGGAAGGCACGCACGACTGCAGTCGAGCGACCACTAGCAACGCACGACGCGTCAATCGCGCCCCGCTGCGTGCACCTTTCCATTGGGACAGTGCGTACGACCGTCGCCGCCTGATCCTGACACCTAAGGGTCAGCGCGATTCTCACCGCCATTAAGACGTCGGCTCCGGGCCACGCACTGTCGGATCGCAAGTCGACTCCGCGCCCATAGTGTGACCTCGGAAGGCACCCCCACGAGGAGTTCGCCTCGGACCAGTCCCCGAGCGGAGACCCCGCCCTCAGCTACAGCGTCGTGCACGGGAGATGGACTCGCCCCGCGCCTCGGCGTGTCCGCAGTATGAGCCCGTCTCCGTTTCGACTCCGTGGCCAAAGGGCCCGTGGTCCGGACTACACTGGAAAATGACACCCCATCCAACAATACATAGGTTCACAGGTCGCAGGGACGGAGGGGGCAAAAGGGCTCGGCAGAATGGCTTCGGCCCGTGAAGCCCTTCACCATGAGAGGCTCCTGTTGTAGGGGTGGCCCCACCTATGCACAGCCGGCCTGTTAGGAGGTTACAAAGCCCAAAGATGGGACATGTACAAGGACATAAATGCCCTTAGGAGGGATACTTTAGTGTAAGGGTATAATTGTAAAATACTCCCCATGTGAATATATATACATGCCATCCAGGCCACGGGGGAGACCCTAGGGCATTGCTCATCTAACTCTCCACTACCATACTCTCTCTCTCTGTTTGGTATGTAGCCACAACATTTCTCATCAACAAGCATCATCATCTCTTGTTTTTGTCAACATCGCCCATGTGATCATGGTAGAAACCTAGAACAAGGAGAATTGGTTCGATCTAGCCGATTACATTAACCTCAACATGGACACATGCATCCACATCATAGAACATGACGCTTCTTTATCATCATCCTATATATATATATATATATATATATATATATATATATATATATATATATATATATATATATATATATATATATATATATCAAGTAAGAATATATTGAAGTAAATTAGAGTATTGATTCATTCTTAAATTGAAGCAAACTACCATCTCTCTCTAAACCTAACTATCATCTCTCTCTATTACAAGGCATATAAGTTATTAGAAACAAATATTAACCTCTAATCACAAAGAACAAATCGATTTACAAGCTTGATCTACACGCGGCATGTTTTCACCAAACTTCTCAAAGCCGATCACCTCCATGGCGTATTCTAGACGGTTCCAACTATAAATTGTCTATGATATAAAACAATCATAAATGGTTATTAATACGAACCTTGTAGACCAGATGCCAGCTGCCTGCCGACTCGTATGGATGAAGACCAATAAACTGAACTTGCTTGCGGCGCGACGGAACGATTGAAATGGACGAACTCAAGAGGCCGGAGCTAGCGGGCGAGAGCTGTCGTCATTATTGGTCCGGTCGTGGATTGAATCGGATGCACGTATGGCAGTGGAGGCCGAATCGTGCATCCGATTCAAGAGGCCGGAGCTAGGCACGTGGAGGTCGAGCATGCCGGCGGGGAGGATCCAAGAGTTAATGCCATGTCTATTGAGTGTTTACACTATTACAATATACTAGTAAAAATAATAAAATATATATTATAAAAGTATTTTACAAGATAAATCCAACAATACTTTAACATATATATATATATATATATATATATATATATATTAGTGGTCAAAGTTTGACCACACGAAAGATGACCTATATTTTAGGACACAAAGAGAGACTCTTATTTACTATAAAACTCAACTACTACACAGATCTGCGCCCGTCGATCAATTAATCCATATATATATATATATATACTACACGCACGCATGCACTGGATCATGCATGCAACAAACAAAGTATCAACCAGATAAGTAAGGGGAATTAAGGTCAGAAGTCGAGGAGCGTGGAGGTGAGGTTGAGTAGCGGGTCGAGGGCGCTCGGCGCGAACTTCCTGGCGAAGAGGTAGCAGACGGTGGTGGGCTTGCCGTTGTAGGTGCACTGCGTGCCGTTGTCGCGGATGGCCTGCATGAAGGCCGGCGTGACGCTCGACTTGCCGTAGCGCGCGGGGTGCGGACCGCCTCGCGACCAGTCCACCCAGGTGACGGTGCGGTTGGCGTTGCGCGCGCCGTGGAATAGGTGCAGGTACGTCGGGATGTAGTGCTCGTCAGGGTAGCACGACGGCGTGCAGTGCTTCCGGAAGATGGCGTGGTACCGACGGTCCGCCACGACGTCCACGGCGAGCTCACGGCTCAGCTCGAACCACTCCGAGCCCTTGCGCCACTGCTCCTCCCGGATGTCCGGCGCCATGCGCGGGTTGTACCGCCCCGCGCACTGCGGCACGTCGATGTTGTACGACTCCACGTAGCTCTGCGCCGAGTTTATCAGGTACTCGTACACCGTCCGGAAGTTGAACACCGGGATGCAGCTCTCCGACACCAGCACGAACCGCTCGTTCGACTGGTCCAACAGCGCGTTCGCCAGCAGCCGCTTCTCCGCGTCCACCAGCGTGATGCTGCCCCACGACACCCCCTCGCTCGGGATCTGCCGCCCGTGGAATGGCGACGCCGCCGACACGTTCAGCCTGTACTCCGGCAGCGCGTGCACGTACACGGAGTAGAGCCCTTCGTGCCCGCGGAAGAAGCGCTCCCACAGCGGTGCGAATGGCAGCGGCCCACGGGTCAGGAAGAGGAACGCCACCTTCGGCACGCGCTGGTATGGGTACTCCTCCATGCGGGGCACCATGGACGCGCGCCAGAAGAGCTCCTCGTCCTTCATGGTGTGCCCCGATGGCTTCCCAGGGTGCACGAACCACTTGAAGCTCAGAGAGACGCCGCCGCAAGGCACTGCAGACCTGCTGCTGGTTCGGTCCAAGGAGGAGTCCTCGTCGGGGACGTTGTTACTATTGACATCATTGTTAGCAGCAGCAGCACCACCACCGCCGCCAGGGTTGGTGGCGACGTCGACGCCGCTGTAGTAGTAGTAGTGCACGACGTTGGCGCTAGCGGCGAGGCCGATGAGGATGCCGGCCGTGAGGATGAGGAGCGCCGTGGCAGCCTTGAGCAGCCCCGACGACCACCAACACTCCTTGCGTGGGGTTGGGGGGAAGCTGTACTCCCCACCACTGCCTCCGGCCTCTTCCTCGTCCCCGGCGCTGCCTCGCCGAGACTTGAGCGTGCCCGGCTTCATCTTGGCCCAGCTAGGCAGGAAGAAGGGCAACACATGTGATCGATCAGATCAGCTAGCTAGACTTGAGCGCATGCACGCACGCGTTCAAGGTGCCGGCTGCCTGCCGATTCGAAACTGAACTTGCGCGCGCCGCGGCGGGGGGGACGGGACGATTGAAACGGAGGAACTCAGAGGCGAGCAAGAGCTAGCTGTCGTCGTCGTCGTCGAGCATGCCGAGTTGAATACATGGCCATGGGGATGCAGACTGCTGGCCCGGCGGTCCACGCGCCGCTCTTGTCGCCTCAGTTCCCTCTCTGCCTTGCACTGCTACATATATGGAAGAACGCATGCATGCATGCATGCATTCTTGTGCTTTTATTTATTTTCAGCCGCTTGGAAGAACGCATGCGTGCGTGCCGGTGCTTTTCGTTTCAGCCGCTTCTTTTCTTTGACCTTCAATAAAGGTCATATTTTTTAAAATCAAAATTAGCATCTGACAAACACATATCCCAGAGTTAATGCCATTTCTACCGAGCATTTTCCACTAGCAAAAATAATAATATATATATTATAAAAGTATTTTACAAGGCAAATTCAATAATACTATTTTTATGTAGTCAATTTATATACCTTAACATATATTAATGATTAAAACTTTACCTATATTTTAGGACATGGAGAACTTATTTACTACAAAACTCAACTACACAGATCTGTGCCCATCCATCGATCCGTACTGCACGCAAGCACTGGATCATGCAAACAAACAAATCAACGAAATAAGTAAGTGGCTGGATCAGAAGGCTACAATCAACCAGTCTTCAACCTACTACAACCGGCTCTTTTTCAAAGAAAGCACCATGACTTCATCACAGGCTATCGGGTTTTCTTGTATGCCTTCAAGCAGTACGCTAGCCAAAAAGATTCCGATCAGCAAATCTAGAGAAATTCGATGGCACTTAGAACTCATTAGAATGTCTCCAAATTTACACCACTGCCATCAGAGCCTGCAGGAGGCGACAATAATGTGATGGCAAACTACTTGCCCATAATTCTAGAAGGATCAGTCCAATCTTGGCTGCTTAACCAACCGATCGGATCAATCTACATCTGGGAGCTATTTTGTGATGTGCTAATCACAAACTTTCAGGGAATGTACGACCGCCCCACTAAGGAAGACGATCTCCACTGAATACAGCAAGAACCCAACAAGACTCTCCGACAGTATATCAAGAGGTTCAGCTAGGTTCGTAATTCTATTCTAGAAGTTGTAGATTGCTCTGTCATGCAGGCTTTCAAAACTGGATTGAGAAACTGACGGTTTGCGGAGGACATTGCAATGAACCCTCCAAGGATGATCATCAAACTATTCGACATGGCCAAGTATGCAGCCGCTAGCGAGGCGATTGAATGGAGCAAGGCCATTGGCCGAATAGAGAAAATTCCTCAACCTGGCCTAGATAAGAAAGAGAAGAAGCCTAAGAAATCTCCCAAAGGCAAGAAGAATCGCAAACCCAATGGCACGAAGGATTATTCCGGTCAGAATAAGGCATAAGCTCTGACCGACTAATCCAAGAAGAATGAAAGTTGGCGTCCACTTCATCAAGTGGTAGGGCATGTTCTTTGCATTTGCCATGCCTGGCAGAAGAAGTTGGAATGTTACTATTTGGGTAAGGGTCATTTCCCTTCCATTTAGAGGATTGGAGAACCGAGCTCCAAGAAGGATAAGGATGGCGACAAAAAGATGGACAATCAGGAGCCACACCACACTGTCGACATGATCTTCGGTGAATCTTCCTCTTACGAGTCCAGGTGCCATCTGAAGACTATGGAGCGGGGAGTGAATCTCACCGAATCTCCGATAGCTGTCGAGCCTTCCAGGTGGTCGAAGATAACCATCTCTTTCAACCGGGAAGATTGCCCTATCCCTTCAAGTCGACCAGGTAGGTTCCCTATTATTGTAGAACCTACCATAAATAATTACAAAGGCAATCATGTTTTAGTAGATGGTGGTACTTCTCTCAATATTTTGTTTGCGGGAGCTTTAGAAGAAATGCAAGTTTCCAAGTCAAAAGTAAAACCCGTGAAGTATGCCTTTCATGGCATATTCCCGAGATCTACTGCAAAAATCGATAGGGCAAGTTTCCCTTCCGGTTACGTTCAGAAGTCCAAATAACTTCCAAGTTTGATGTGGTAGACTTTGAGACCACATACAACGGGATTCTTAGTAGACCGACATTGACCAAACTCCTGGTAGGCACGCACTATGGTTACTAGAGTCTTAAAATGCCAGGACCAAAGAGGTCATAATGGTTCGAGGGGATAGGAACATGACATATGCATGGGATCATAAATCTCTAGAACTGGTCATGAACTTCCGACCAGAAATGCTAACCTACGTTCTGTGTAGGCCAAGCACTTAAGACCAAAAGTGTCCCCAAAACTTACCGACCAAATCAAGGAGGTTCTACTCGACAAGGACAATTCTTCGGAAAACGTCAAAGCATTGTTTATACTCAAAAATACTAGTGTCACCTTCCAAAAGATTTTGGTTGGGGTAGAACTTGACCCAAAATAGGAAGAGTCACTCATCTCCTTCCTTCAAGCAAACTCGAATGCGACTTATGAGTGCCTCGGTCTTAGTCACTCCAATATCTGGCTACGATGCCACAAGCAATCAGTGCTGTACTGGCCATTGATCATGATAATATCCAATGAGCAGTATATTACATCAGCGAAGTCTTACATGGACCAAAAGAGCAATATCTAGAAATACAAAACTTGTTATTTGCCATCCTTATGACTTCAAGGAAACTAATGCATTACCTCCAGGCCCACAAAGTAGTCGTACCAACTAGATACCCCTAGGTCAAGTTCTCCAAAATAGTGGATCATCAGGACGTGTAACAAAATGGACGGTGAAAGTTGGGGAGTTCGATCTTCATTTCACTCCACGAACAGCAATTAAGTCCTAGGGTTTAGTAAAATTCATCGTCAAGTGGACAAACCCTGCACAAGGGCCCAAGTACAAACACCATGAGGAGTGGACTATGTGCTTGGACAGTTCCTTGACGTTAAAGGGCTCGGGGACTACGGTAGTTCCTACGGATGTCTTCCAAGTTACGACCACGAACGCTGGTCAATATGTTCCGACTTACAACCACAAGGTGTTCTCGATGGCTTCCGACTTATGACCACGAATGATGGTCGTCAGCTTCTGACGTACGACTACGAGCCATTGTCAAAGGCTCCCGATTTAGGACAACAATCAATCATCGACCACTGCCAACTTACGACCACCAGCGATGGTCAACCACTCCCGACCTACGATCACGCGCGATGGTCGACGGCTTCCGACTTACGACGACGAGGTGTGCTCAAGGGCTCCCAACCTACGACCACGATGTGTGGTCGTTGTCTTAAAGACTTATAACCGCGAGGTGTGATCGACTGCTTTCAACTTACTTGATGGATTTAAAAACTTCTAGAACATGTTTGTATGCATATTCTAAAGATTTTTACCACCCGTGAGTTTTAAAACATGTAGTATGATAAATTTTAAATATCTGTAGCAACGCACGAACATTAAACTAGTTTCTCTGTAAAGAATCAATTTTCCGTCGAGGTGTATATCATTTCCTTTCCAAATATACAATTGTGGATCCATACATTTCATACAGCCTATGCTAAATTCTCTACCGCTGCAAGTGCTGGACATGACAAACAGGAAAAAGCTCCGCCTCGGAATACGCAAGCAAAAATCTCTGCCCAAGGGATCCATCAATCCAGAACAGAACAGAACAGAAAAGAAAAGGCCACACGAATCCATCAAGCTTTCTCAGCGATCCGACCTAGCGGCCTGCGTCGAACATAGCAAAGCTTCCGACTGGTCTCTCTCACCGTATCGCTTGCCTTGTGCCTTGTCCACGCGCGCTCGTGCTCTTTCAGCCTGTTGGATTTGCCGCTCGTGCTCTTTCAGGATCTCTTCCATGTTACCTCCATGCGGCATCAACGGCCCAGAGTACTGAATCCTGTTCTTCTTAGCGCCACTCACCTGAAAACATACACAGGCTATTTTTGTCACCTGAACATACACAGGCTATTTTTGTCACCTGAACAAAGATGCTTGGACAATGACAAAGATAGCTGACTCACCACTGTAGGTGTAGGATCCTTCCGATGGGAAGACGACGACGGCCTTTCTTGGAATTGCTGTGCCCGTTCAGATCTGCCAGAGGGGTCAACACCGGTTAGTTGACTGTACCTTGAACTAGACCGATGCTCTCTCAAGTGTGGCCTCTTAGCACCATCCCCAAGGTTAGATGACTGAGTAGCACTGCCTCGCTGCGCTGCAGCACAAGACATCTGAGATGTGTAAAATCTTTGGGTCTTCTGATCACTGCCATTTGATCGGCCAAGAGTAGATGATGAGCGGCCAGCATGCATCAAAGGTACACGCTGCTGCTGAGGAAACCCATTTTCACCGACTCTTGCCGGAGGATCAATTGGAAAGCCAGTAATACCATCCTCCCTCGGAGTAAACTTGTAGCTGTTGCTTTTTGGATTTGCCTGCACCCGTCGTTGCTGCAAAGCCACATAAGCACAAACTTCAGAGCAATGGTAACAGCACTACCACAGAGAGGATGCAAAACGATTGAAACACCAGTTAGGCGTTACATCTAGTCCAATTTCAGCAAGATAGTTTTGTTTTGCACACACTTTTCCTCCACATACCCCTATTAAATGCTTACTGGTAGTACTATTAGAGAAATGCCTATAAAATCAATAGGAGCAAACTTATGTCAAAAACTAAGGCATTAACTCTTTGCTATACGTGCATAGAGCTAAAACAACGGGCCTGTTTGGCAGGCAAGAAGCCGGACGGTTTTTGGCTTTTGCTACAATACCTAACTTTTAAATAGAGTATTTTCTTAAGACGGGGTCTACAAGTTAAACGTAGTACACGTTAAAAACACAACATTTGTACCAGCCAAAATCGTAAGTGAGTATCGATCTCTCCGTAATCTGTACCGTAAACGGCCAAAATTCAAAAATTTCAGCCAAAAACCATATGCCGCAGCCAAAAAGAACAGGCCTGTTACATCTATTTTGGACTAGAGGTACAGGTAGTATACGCATCGAAAAGAGGAGATTACATACCAGCAAACTCAGGTTGAGACAACAATATGGCATATATAGCTTATGCAGATGAGTTGTTGCATGATTAAAATGAAAATATACCTTACTACTTCAGATTCGATAAAAGCTACACCCTTGATTGAGAAGGCAGTCACTCCAGCAATGAAAAGCTCACATCTATGGTGCGGTGCCCAAACATTTGTCTTAATAACCAAATAAACACCCTAGAATGAATGAACAAAGTTCACCCAAACCTATCCTATCATATTTGAATAACGCATTTCTCCACAAGGATTCAGGAACCTGTATCTTGTAAGTATAGTGCCACAGCAATCATAGGTCTTACATATACTTCAGTAGGACTATTATCAGCTTTGTATCAGACATTTTGGTGCACATGGGATGAAATATTATGGTACCTGCAAATCACCATTGCCATTTGGTGCTTGAGGTTGCTTCCTCCTTTCAGTTTCATTATCATGTCCTTTCAATGCAGCCGCCCTTTGCCTGCAAGCAAAGAATGCTTAGATCAAAACATGAAATTTCAAGCACAAAAAGATTGACATTGTACAATAACTCTCTAAATGCTGCCTAAATAATTCAATATCAGTGAGAATCGTGCAGAGCATATTACCTCCTAGCTTCCTCATCTCGAAGCTTAGCATCATATTCCTTGCTTGGGGGATATTTTGGTAGACTTGATGGATCGCAGGCATATGGTTTTGTAGTGAAGAACTGATGATACGAGTTACAAAAAATAAGCTGTGAAACCAGAAGATAGAATTTGAAAGAGAAAATAAGCATAAAAAACAGCATTAGAGCAAGAGCCAGTGTGTAGTTCCAGACACAAAATGTTGGTTGGGGTGGGGGCATCGCCATAAAAATCACTTATGCCAGTTTGGCATAGCTGCTTCCATGAGGTTTCCATATGGAAGGAGGGCTTCAGCTTACTAAATAAACTAAAAAACAAGCTGCAAATATGGCACTGGCTTCAAACTATAAACCCATAACATAAAGCTAGGACAAATATGACTTTAATAGTTGTTCCCAAAGGGTATTGTTCCCTCTTCCACAGCAAAGCCATGAAATCTCCCACAAAACATTTTGAATGCATAGATGTAATGACAAATACATAGAAGCCTTATTGCAACAACACAGAACAGTTTTAGTGTCCCAATACACATCTCATTGTGTTTTGACAACAAATTGTTCCTAAGACGAAGTCAGCAATACTGCAATTAAAGTCCACGCAGCACGTGCTCACACAACATAGAACAAATCATAGAAGAGAGGCGACGGTTGAAAATTTTCAGGCTTCATATCTCCACTAGCCTAGAATGAAAGTAAATGAACATATGCGAAGGGACAGCAGTAACATGGGAATCCTAACCTAGGACTCACAGATAGGACCTATGCAGAATAACAAACATAGGGCTAAAACTTACTTTACTTTCGAGGGCAGAAGCTGCGGTGCCTCTACTAGCTGGTTCCACTGCGAGCAGACAATCCAAAAGAGCTAAAGCTGAAGGGGGAAAGTCCTTATATACATCGCTAACAGATCGGCAATATGGATGTTGTGGCTTGAAGATGGTAGCACGGGACAATTTTAAATTAGCCCAGAACTCCTCTGATGGTGAACCACAAAGCTTAAATATCTTGTGCAACTGCTCGACCTGTAAGGAGTTAGAAAAGTGAGGACGTAAAAAATAGCTTTTGCTAGTCATAAGAATATTATGTTACGTTGGGTCCCGTAAAAAAACGAATTTTGTGCTGGGATAAACATCCAGAGATCTAGATAGTCAATTTGTGGTGAATGCCTTTAATGCTACTCCTTTTGATAAAATAGGTGGTACGCAGGAAACCAACCGTATTCATGAAAGAAGATTATTTACCAAACAAACTATGAGCTACACAAGACCAACCATCCATTTAGACAAAACAAAATCTATAGAACAAAAATGACACACCTATGATTCTTAAGTACTGTTGTGGCTACTGACCAAACAGTATATTAGAGGACTTGAGTACAAATGAGTGGATCTGCCTCTCTCATACCTCTCTTAAAGACTTATATACATAAGTGGGGTAGAATAGGAAGTTCTCATCCTATCCCTTAATAAGTAAAAGGTAAGGATATATTGGTACATTCCTTTATACTGTTAGGCCTATACTACTGGCCTTGCTGCAAGGCTCAGTCGTTTGGGGCTAGGCCACCCGCCCACCCCCACAACAATACTCCCTCGACAGCAAGCGCAGAGGTCCCGAGGGGCGAGCTGACGTGACCAATTGGCCTGGCCCAGCCCCCCCGTCCCCTGGCAGCAAGCACGTAGGTGCCAATGAGCGAGCTGATGCAGCTGGTAGCCCCAGCCCTTGGGCACGGACACTGTAGACCTCTCAGAACATGGTTCTTTTTTTGCTCATGAAATCTGCCTGACCAAGCTTGAGCCGCCACGTGAAGGTCATGTCTTGGACTTAGGCGGTGCATACGACATCGTCAGTGATGGCGTGGTCATAGCGGCACATGAAGGCAAAGCCGGGTGCAGGCCGCCCCTCCACGGCGACGCGTACCAGGGTAGCGGAGTCCATTGATGCAGCCGGAGCCGCCGCATCGAGGTGGTGCGTCGAACGCCGGCAGCACAAAGACACGAGCAACGAAGTCTGACACCAAAGCCGTGAACATCCTATCGATGTCCCGCCTCCGACGCAGGCGGTGTCAAGACAGTCGTGGGTCAGGCCGCCCTCCGAGGCGATGCCTACGAGGGCAGCAAAGTCACACAATCTCACGCCGAAATCGTGGCCATCCTATCGAGGTCCAAGCGTCCACGACCACAAGGCGGTCGGACGAAGCGTCTACGACCACGCGGTGGTCGAACGAAGTTAGGACCGCAAGGCAGTCGGACGAAAGTAGACGAAGTCGGCAGCAGGACGAAGACTCGAAGCGTGTGTGCTCCGTCCCCCACCTTCAGACAGGCGTTGACGGAGTCGACGAAGCATCGACCACGAAGACGAAGTCAACAAAGTTGGTGGCGGGACGATGACTTGAAGTGCGCGCTCCATCCCCCCACTACTCGGTTGTCGGACGAAGTCCCGACCACGAAATAGCCGGGCCAAGTCACGACCACGAGGTGGTCAGACAGAGTCACGACAACAAGGTGGTCGAGCGGAGTCACGACCAGAACGTGGTCGGACGAAGTCACAACCACAGTCCTGTGGTTGGACGGGTGCCGACGAAGTCCGCGGCGGGAGAAAGACCCGAAGCACGTGCTCCGTCCCCCACTCTTCGGACAGGCGACGAAGAAGTCGACAACTGGACAAAGTCTTGAACCGTGCACTCCATCCCCCCACCGCTCAGTAGTCGGACGAAGTCCCAACCACGAGGTGGCCGGGCCAAGTCACGACCACAAGGTGGGCAGACAGAGTCACGACCGCGAGGTGGCCGAACAAAATGTCTACGACCGTGAGGCGATCGGACAAAGTGTCTATGACCACGATGTGGTCGGACGAAGTCATGACCATGAGGCGGTCGGACGAAGCGTCTACGACCATGATGTGGCCGGGCTAAGTCACAACGACGAGGCGGTCGAACGAGGTCATGACAGCGAGGTGGTCGGACAAAACGTCTACGACCGCGAGGCGGTTGAACGAAGTGTCTACGACCACGATGTGATCAGACGAAGTCACGACCACGAGGTGGTCAAACGAAGTGTGTACGATCACCAGGTGGTCGGACGAAGTCTCGACCGCGAGATGGTCTGACAAAACGTCTATGACCACGAGGCGATCGGACGAAGTGTCTGCAACCACAAGGTGGTCGAACAAGGTCACGACCGCGAGGCGGTCAGACAAAACGTCTACGACCACAAGGCGGTCAGACGAAGCGTCTACGACCACAAGGCGGTCAGACGAAGCGTCTACGACCACGATGTGGCCGGGCGAAGTCACGACCACGAAGCTGACGTGCCCTACTCATGCGCTCGATAGAGGACTAGAGTAGTTATGTGTAATGCATGAACAAGGGAGCCAGTAGCCCACCTGTCTCCCATTGGTAGCCTAGCCACCAACACCATAGTGCAAGACTAATAGACTACAGCAATACTCACAAACTAAGATCCTCTCCCGAACTGGTACCAGCGCTGGTTTTCTGCTAACACGAAGCAAATTTTTCGGTGAAGGCCATCCCTAGCTTCCTTTCCTTCGTTGCATAGTTTCTTGCTACGTCCCTATGGACGACGCCATCTGTTGTGGCTACTGATCAAACAACATATGAAGGGATTAGCTAGAGAGAGCTAGTGAGTATGAATGAATCTACCCCTCATACCTCTCTTGGGTTTATATACATAAGTGGGGTAGGATGGGAAGTTTCCATCCTATCTCTTAATAATTACAAAAGGTAAGGGTATATTGATACATTTCTTTATACTATTGGGCAATACTATGTGACCTATACTATTGGGCCTTACTACAAGGCCCAGTCGTTTGGGGCTAGGCTACCCCCACAACAAGTACCAAACACGCCAATCAGGCTAATCTAACATTCACCTGCAAGTAGCCACCAACATTTATTTATTTATTTATTTGTGGGGTAGGGGAGCCATCAACATATCTTGAAAAATGAAAATAAACGAACATCTATCCCTATGAATATTTTAATACCAAACACAATAGTAATAGCTAACGATATATTATGCTCTATGAACTTGCAAACTTTATGTGTTTCTCCTCATGTTTCACCAAGTCCTTAACCCTATAGTGTTCTACATTTCTCAAAATGCATAAAGGTTTTCATCACATAGGTATCTAATTGCATCCAGCCATAGGTGCCAGTTGTCACACAAAAAATTGAAAGAGAATTTTATTCAGATTTAATAGTTAACATTAAAGGCTTCACGTTAGTATAATCTTGGGATCAGACAATAGCAGGACAACTGCAGGTAGAAAATGTGCTTTGGTTCAAGGCCAAGCAGTACCTCAGTTCGTCCTGGCATGATAGGCCTCCCAAACAACAATTCTGCAAGGATACAACCAGCACTCCAAAGATCAACAGCAGCACCGTATTTGGTAGCACCCAATAATAGCTCAGGAGGACGGTACCACAATGTTACCACACGACTTGTCAAATGCTGCGTTTGGTTGGGGTTAAAAAATGCAGCTAGCCCAAAATCTGCTATCTTGAGGATGCCATTGTTGTCAAGAAGAAGATTTGCACCCTTTATATCCCGATGCAAAACCCCATGACTATGACAGTGGTCAAGTCCGGAAAGTAGTTGTTGCATGTAACACTTGACCTGAAACAGCAAAACTCGTCGTGATAAGGACAACGTGAAAACTGAAGAGATGCAACATTATGCTTATAAACGTAATATGGAAGGATAAGTCCAGAGGAAAAACCTGAGGTTCTGTGAACTTTATACCAGGTGTAGCTGCGAGTCCAGCAAGATCATGTTCCATGTATTCAAATACAAGATACAAGCTACTAGACATGCGTGACGTCACTAATCCTTCAAGCTTCACAACATTTGGATGATCAAGTTTCCTTAAGATGTGAATTTCCCGCGCCATGAACCTGACACTCTCAGGGTCCATATTGGCAAACCGCACTTTCTTAAGTGCAACAACTCTGCCATTTTCAAGATCGCGAGCTTTGTACACACTACTGTAGGTACCTTGCCCTATCTGAATATTCAAAAGGGAAGGGTAAGAAGAGTAGAGTAACATAAAATCAATAGTAACGTGGGGAAGTGCCTAGATAATATGAAATTCATAGAATGTAATATAGACATGCCATTCAAGAAAACTCGGGTGCTCATCGTAATTTCTGCGATGCAAGTGCTTCGTTTCACTAACTTGTACACCGACTTAGTTTCTCTTTTCCACACAACTAAACATCAAGATCTAATTTATTGTCGTCGAGTTCCAGGCCCAAAACTATAGGATTTTCAATTGGAGCCACGTCTTGGTAACAGCACTCTCCAATGCAATGGAAGGCTTAAACACTTCAAAAACTACAAACACTATTAAACTAGAAAACAACTTTGTAAACTGGTAGAGAAAAGGAATGAGCGGCATAGAGAACAAAACCTTGTCCAACTTCTCAAAAGACTCAGCCTTCCGAGGCAGCCACCCACGGACTGCCTCTGCAGCCACCTCCGTGAGCCAACGGGGCCACCCAGCTGCCACATGCTCCCTGTCCACCCCATTAGGCACATCCACAACCCTCAATTTTGGCTCCCCCTCACTCCTCAACCCGTGTTCGACAAGCACGCCATTAGCCCCTGTGGCATCGATCGGGGCATGCATCTGATGCCCAGGTGCGGCAGTGACCGTCTCCCTGTCAACCCTATTTACCACTACACCTACAGCTATTGCTGCTGCAGTTGCCGCCGTCTTCTCCCCGTCATCCGGCAATGCAGGCTCAGGGGACTTGGGGATGAGCCTCGCTGTGCCGGGATCCTTCCTGATGCCCCGGGCAGCATTGGAGGCTGTAGCAGTCACGACCACGGCATCCTCCCCTGGCTCTCCCGCCGCCTCCTCCTCCTCCTCCTCCTCCTCCTCCTCACGCCTCTTGCTGGAACTGACGAGGCGCCTGAGCGAGTTAGTGGAGGGGCGGCGGCCAGGTTTTCCCTCGGCGTGCAGGTTGCGGCCATGGAATTGCTTGGAGCTTACACAGCCCATAGGAGGAGGATAAGTAGAGGAAGCTCCTCCTCGAAGTCAACGAAGGCTCTCGCAAAAAAAGAAAGAAAGAAAAAAGAACCCAAGGAAGGCAATCGAGGAGAGAGCTTCTTGTCCTCTCGACACACCGCAGCACAGCACACCACCGGAATCAGGACACATGAGGACGCCTCATTCCTCGCCGAGAGAACCAATCCTCGATTCCTTGCAACAAAAAGGAAAAGAGGAGGAAAAGATTGATCTTTTTGCGCACCAATTAGAGCAGATCTCGAGAGCAGGGGGTGCACTGCACTGCTCCCCTCCAATCTGAGCACGCAGCAGAAGCTTTCTGCACCGAGTGATTATTTAGACATAGGATTGATTGGATTGGATTTGGGGGAAGCAAGCAAGCGCGCAGAGGGAGGTGGGATCAAAATCGAAGCTTGACGCAGGCAGCCAGGAATCGCAGCTCAGGCACGATAGAGATCGGGATCCTCCTCTCCTCCCCAGACTCCCCAATGGTGGTGTGGTGGTGGAGACCTTTTCTTTTCTTTTCTTTTATTTCTCTCCTATATTTCTATGGTGTTTTGTTTTGTTTTCCTTCAGCAGCTGGTAGTAGGTCTCTCCCCCTCCGGGGGGCGGATCCACCAGTGAGTTAGGTGGGACATCAATCCCCCTACCATTGATCAGCCGTGTGTATCTCTCTCATCTCCCACAGCTCCACGCTAGCCATATGAATGATCTTGTCGGGTTTAAAAAGTATTTACATGATAAAGAAAATTGTATTTGTAGCGGTGATTACAAGCTACAACGACATCTTGGCTCTTGACGTGGAGCCTCTCTTCCTCTCGTGTCTATAAATCTACAACTCTATAAGGGTCGAGCATGAGTTTCGAGTATTGGCCGTTAATTTTAGGGACCCAGCCAACCTCAATACTCAAATATCGATGGACAATAGTTGACCTTCGAAAATAAAGAAATCTCAATGGTTGAGGTGTTTCGTATGTTGCAAGTCAATACCGGTAGTTATTGACATGGATTATGTAATGGGCGGTGGGTGTATGCGCAATTATTTCATACTAGCTCAGTGTTGTACAGAATAAAGCAAATACGGATTTAAATAATAGTTATATGGCAATACTAACGATAATTTGTTAGGTGAAAAGGTAATATTTCTGGAAATATTTTTGCAAATGTATTATTCAATAAATAATTTTCTATTTTAAGGTATGTTTACCAAAAATTAGTTTAAATTACTAGCCAACGTCTCGCTCTAGGTGGTCACCGCCCAGTTCTATCTGGACCGCATGACGGCTGCCATTTTCTTGTCCACACCGTGGAGTTAACACCGCTGCCCTCCTTGGCAAAATATGACGTATATCATAGTTTCCAAGATAGCCTGTAATAGCCACAATTGCGTTTTTCTATCTCCCACCGGCAACAGGCTATCATAGTGTTTTCCTCCTTCGCCTTCATTATGCTGCGCGTGCATGGCAACCATTGTCTGGTTGCAGCGCTCAATGGCCCTATTCTGCTGTGGAGAATAAGGGCCGTGAGCTGCCACTGCACACCGTGCTCAGTGCAGTACCTGCCGAATTCCATCGATGTGAATTCCCCGCCGTGGTTGGTTCGAAGCACCCTGAGCTTGCGCCTTGACTCCACTTCCACCATGGCTTGAAATCGCTTGATCCATGCTGGAGTTTGGTCTTTGCTCGCAAGGAGATTGAGTCACATGTAGCGGCTTAGCTCGTCTACAAGCAGCAAGAAATAGCTATTGCCGCTCGGCGTCGTTGGTGTGATCGGCCTGCAGAGATCACCGTGGACGAGATCGAGGACGTGCCACACATGATCTTTTCCCTGTTCCAGGAAGGGGCCGCCGTTGCTTCCCGACGAGACAGCCATCGTAGTCTTGATCCACCTGATCAATACGCGGCAACTCTTGCACCATGTTGCGTTGTGCGAGCTTGCATAGAGCTTGAAATTTCATATGACCATACATTGCGTGCCATCGCCACACCTCCTCCGAGCTCCTTACCAACAAGCACACCAATTACGCGATTTTGAGCCGGAGCGGGTACAGTCAGCTGGGTGAGCACCTGACCTTTGCCAGCAAATGCTGCTGCTCATTGCGTATCCTCAGGATCCCACCGTTAATCAACACTCGATAGCCCATCTCATCAAGTTGTCCGACGCTGATGAGGTTGGTAGTGAGCCGTGGAATATAGTCCGAATTTGCACATAAAAGAGGATCGTCCTACGCCCTCGATATTTACAACGGAGTCATTGCCAAACTTCACGGTGCTGACCACCTCAGAGCTCAGCTCGGAGAATACCTCGCAGGAGCCATCATGTGATTGGTCGCACTGGTATCGAGGTACCAAAGCCCATGATCGCGTGCTTCCTCCCGATCTAGCTGAGCGAAGACCTTCGCCTCGACTAGTCGGAGGGGTCCGCACCGTGGTGATGGGGATGAGTGGTCAAAGCCATTGTCAGAGGCGCAGTCGAAGTCATGATCGAATGAGCAGTCAAAGCCATGGTCGAAGGAGCAGTCAAAGCCATGGTCGCAGGCACGGTCGAAGCTCCAGTGAGTGGTCATAGGGACAGTGGCTTGCCACGTCGAGGACTCAGGGATGGTGACGACCCTGGCCATCAGGAGTGTGGCCTCGTCGTCATCCCCTTATGTCAGATGAGCCTCAGCTCGCTTCTGCCGACTGTGGCAACTCTTGGCCCAATGACCTATTTTTCTGCAGTTGTGGCACTTACCCTTCAAGAAGTCACGACGGCCACTAGATCCTGGACTTTCCCTGCTTTCGTTTGTGCCACCGCTATTAGCCCATTATCGCGGTGGCTTGCTTCATTAGTTGCCAAACTTGGAGCCGCCAGAGGGTCCCTCCCCTGCTACCGCTTCCTCATCCACGCAGACCACTCCTCCGTGAGGAGTAGCTTCCCGCTAGCTCTAGTGACGAGCACCGGGTCTAGCTGATCCTCTGTCGCCTTCAATCTCCCTATCGCCGCCTCCACCGAGAGTGTCGAGAGTTAAAGCAGAGTTTCAATTGACAGAGCAATTTGGGAAAACCTAGAGGGGACGACACGTAGGTACTTCTCGACTACCTTGTGCGGCGGCTCCGGGTTGCCGAGGGTGCTAAGCTGGTTTACCAGCTCGGTGAGCTGCAACGCGAAGTCGTTGATAGACTCCCCATCGCAGAATGCAATGCTCTCAAACTCCTTGCGGAGCTTCTGGGTATTGGCCTTGCGCATTCAATCAATGCCGACGTGCATAGTCTTCAGGGTATCCCATGCCTCCTTGGCGGTTGCCTTGACAACAAGTGTGGAGATCATCTCTAGCGGAACGGCACACAGAATGGCTTCCAGCGCCATCCTGTCCTCTTGGAATTTAGCACCGTCGATGTCGATGGCATCCCAAAGCCTGCGCGCCTGGAGCATAACCTTCATCATCAAGGCCCAATCACCATAGTTCGTCTTCGTGAGAGTCGGGTACGCCGCCAACCTCGACCTCCTTCACCACCTTTTGCACCACAAAAGCATCTCTGCTTCCATCGGCACGGCATCTAGAACGTGACGATGAAGTCTAGGAGCGTCGGGATGATGTCAAGTGTGTTGGCATGACGGGGGCTTTCAATGATAAGGAAATCAATCAAACATATGTCAAGGTATACTACAAAGGGTACTTCACTCACGTGTCTCAATCTGTTTAACAAACAAGAAGAAGAAGTTTCTTCCTCGTTCTCTGCAGGTTCTCAGCGAGATCCGGTCTTCCCAAGGTAGAACCTTTGTAGCTGTTTTGAGATGAAGGTACTACTACTCTGCTTAGGGTAGGGATGCGTCTGAAAAAAGAGAAGCGGAAGCCCAATGACAAGGGTGGAAAGGCCCAGCCCATCCCAGACCCAATTACTTGATTTGATCTGAGTGTGCGAGACCCACCCCAACCCAACGTTCCCGTTCGCCTCTCCAACTTGCCGCTCCTCCCTACAAACACTCGCTCCCGTTCCCTTCTCCTCCACGGCGGCGGCGGCGGCGCGTCCCCTCTCCTCGCCAACGCCGCCCGCGTAAGTCTCTCCCCTCCTCCCATTTCTCTTAATTGCTTGCTTGCTTGGATAGCTGGAGCTCTTCACCCGTCTCCCTAAGGCTAAGGTACCTTACTTAGGGTTCCTTCCATGGCATTCTTTCCCCATGATATCATCTGTTCTATTCTATTATTATTATTATTATGATTCATCGATTCCTTCTTTAGTATAATTAAAAACTAACTCCCATGACCATCTGCGTGTAATGCATATTTGTATTGCGTTGCGGACACTCTCTTCCCTCCTACCATCATCGGAATCGGGTGTTAGCAGGCCATCATGCTTCGCCGATTCTACCATGCTTCTTTCCTCTTCATGGCCGGGCTGTCCTTTCTTTTCCTGTGAAATTGCAACATGAGTACTAGTTAGACATGACAGCTAGCCTTGTCCTTGTCCTCAGATAGATGCATTTGATCCACGTAAATGCCCTCTAATGGTGGATGGGCCCTTGCACGTCATTTTTCTTCCTCGCATCTATGGGTGGGTAGCGTTTTTATCCCATAATATTTTTCTCGTTTCTGTCACGAAATAAACAAATGCTCAACTTTTTTTTGTTCCCTGGTGCTAGCCTTTAGTGCCTTAAGTCCCTCAGATACTCAGTGGATATAAGTAAAATTATGTTCGGTTTGTTAAGTTGAACAAGGATTATAAAAAATTGAACAATACTTTTCTTATCTTGTCCATAATATGTAAATTCTTTCATACAGGACTGTGCTTGCTCTTCAAATGTCTTTTGATATCAGAAAGGATTATCTGTGGTTTCTTTGGTGTGGATGCCGTAGTCGCTTCTGGTGCTCGATAATATTTCGGCATTGGACTTGATAGTTAGCAAAGTCTTTGTCATACTGGACTTTCCAACCATCACCTTGCGCTTCTCTCTTTGTTGCTTCAACCAAGAATACTTCTTCTTTTCTAACTGCAACGCCCCTTTCTTTATTTATTTTTGAGCTAAGATCAATTTTGGATCTCATTATACTAGCTAGTATAGATCAGGCACTATTCTCCTTATGGCCAAGACATCGCTTCCCCCTGGATTCCGGTTTCATCCAACTGATGTTGAACTGACTGTCTACTATTTAAAGAGGAAGTTATTGGGAAAACAGTTACGCTGCAATGCTGTTTCGGAGATTGATCTATACAAATTTGCCCCTTGGGATCTTCCAGGTATATTTTCTGAACAGACGTGTTTTTCACTTGTTTCTGTCGTATTAACATTCTGAAGAATTGTATAGCCATGTGTTTACTCAATGCCATGCCTTTCATTTTTTTCTCTACGTGTGCATCAATGTTGGCTAGCCACGTATTTACATGTGACTGACCTGTAAAATACCTGGCTTTGCAGATGACTGGCCTTTTAACTGTTCTAATGATTTATTGTGTCTTGTTCAACTTGTTGCAGAGAAAGCTTCCTTGCAGAGTAAGGATCTGGAGTGGTATTTCTTTTGCTCACGTGATAGGAAATATTCTAGTGGGTCAAGAACTAACCGGTCAACTGAAGCTGGGTATTGGAAAGCTACTGGAAAGGACAGGCCAGTAGTATATAATTCTCGGACTGTTGGGATGAAGAGAACTTTGGTGTTTCATCTTGGCAAGCCACCACGGGGTGATAGAACTGACTGGGTAATGTATGAGTATAGGCTGGAGGACAAGGAACTATCTGCTTCTGGTGTTAAACTGGTATGTTTTCCTTGGTGTTTTTGTAGTAGTTTCAGTATCTACCTTATGAAATGGATTCTTTTTCAAAATAAAAGTATCCACCTTAGAGATGCTACTAAAGTTAAATTATATCCAGTTGTTAGAGATGAGATATTTGGGGAATTGACAAACCAATGAAACTCTTGAAATGCTTCGGGGTTATTTAGATATGTTAACTAAGTTCCTACGGTGCTGTTGTGATTATTGATTATTTTGCTGATCTCAGTACATAGCCATGGATACTCATGCATGTGCGAAACTATCAAATAGAAAAAATTTGCAAAGCATGTGGACAACACATTAACACAGACATGAAAATGCATGTGGCATCATATGTTATGTGGGGTATTAAATATCAGAGGCGCCACAACCGCCGCGGCGAGGGGATCAGTCACAACAGAGACCCAGCTGAGCCCTTGGGAGTCCATAAATAGCAATAGATAAAGTTTGTTAGGAAACAGTTATAATTAGAGATATGGTTTCCTTAATTCCCTGTAATTCAGTTTGGAAAGGGCTGTCCTCTATATATGAGCAGTTCCTTGAAGGAATAAAGCAAGCAATCAATCTTTAGTTTTCTTTCCAGTTTCCCCTTACCCTAGTTCTTCCGGCCAAGAGCCCAGGCTACCGCCACGGCGCCAGGGCATCGGAGTTACCGACTGAAGCCCCCAGTCAACCACAACTACAATCTCCGGAGTTCAAGACGTAATAATTTGGTATCAAAGCTAGGCCTAGCAAGTTCCATCATGCCGGGATCGGAAGGGGGCGGTGATTCGTTTGCCCCGACAATAGTTCTAGAGGCCATCAAGGGGTTGACCGTCCGCGTCGAGGGCAACCACACGAGTTTAGGCGAGCGCGTGGAAGGGGCCCAGCAAAATATGGGTGACATGGTGACCCGAATCCTCACATTGGAAAAGAGAGCATTAGACGGCCAGTGGGGTTCCTCACGAATCCAAGCAATGCCGGCAATCTTGCCAGGACCATTGTTCGCTTCCTCTGCCACCATCCACCATCTTGTCATTGCCACCTGCATCCATGCTTCCGCCCGCCCCTTAACCGTCGGCAGCTCTACCAGCCACCTATTCGAGCCCCTTTATCATGTCCTCCCCAGCCTACCACCACCATGCCACCGTTGATGCTTCCTACGATTCGTTGTCCAACACAGTCCCGCCTTCCATCCAAACTTTGCCGCTTTCTGCCCTCTGCGGGGCGCCAACATCCTATGGGGCAACCGCTTGCACCGCATGTTCCCCCCGCTACCATAAGCTCGACTTTCCAGTGTTTGACGGCTTGGAAGACCCTCTGCCTTGGCTTAACAAGTGTGACCAGTTTTTTCACGGCCGGCGGCCAACGGAAGCAGATAAAGTTTGGCTGGCATCATACCACCTCACCGGCATTGCCCAGCTTTGGTATGGGCAACTGCAACGCGATTCCAGTGAACCTCCATGGGAGCTTTTCAAAGCTTTGTGTCATCAACTATTCGGACCGCCGCTCGGAAGCAACTTTCTCGGCACCCTTGCGTGGTTACCATTTGAAGGCTTCGTCCAGGCTTACTAGAATTTGTTCCTGATGTTGCTCTGCCGCACACCCCCTTGACGGCTCAGCAACAAACTTAATTGTTCATAGTCGGATTGTCTCAGCCGCTTCGCACGGATGTGGAGCTCTTGCACCCGCGGGATCTCCAACAGGCCATGATGCTCACCAGAGCTTACAAGGCGCGATCTGCTGCCCAGCCGCCGGAGGCTGCACCACCGCGCGCACACCACCCGGAAGGAAACCGCTTCGGACCACCACTCGGCCGGCCGGCGTCCATTGGTGCTCAATAGCAATTTCCGCTGCTCTGACTGCTCCAACGCCGGCTTCTACGGGCAGCCAGCCAGTCCGTCAATTCCGCCGCCGACTCTCGCCATCTGAGATGGTCGAACGCCGCAAGCAGGGGCTGTGCTACAATTGCGATGAGCAGTTTGTCTGCGGCCATCACTGTCAGCGCTTGTTTTATCTTGAGGTCGAGGAATACCTGGAGGAGGACGTAGACTCTGACACCGTTGTGTCGAGCTCTCAGGCGGTTGCTTCGCTGCATGCCATCACGGGACTTTGGAGCGTCCGCGCCACAGATTCCATGCAGTTGCAGGTCCAGTGCGGCTCGGAGACCTTTCTCGCATTGCTGGACACAAACTTGACACACAATTTCATCAGCCAGGAAGCAGCTGGCTGGGGGCTCAGTTAGCATCCAGCCTAGGTCTCCACGTGATGGTCGCCAATGGCGATGAAGTGGCCGGTCTGGGTGTCTGCAAGGACCTGGCCATCTGGATTAGTGGCATGGATTTTCACATTGAATGTGTGGTCATTCCCCTTGGTGGCTTTGATCTGGTTCTAGGAGTGCAGTGGCTCTGAACCCTTGGCCCTATCTCTGGGACTTTGATACCCAGCGCGTGTCCTTCCATGTGGGGGCGCAGCTCGTCACTTGGACTGGCATTGCAATGCCTAGCATCAAGGCATGCACAATCTCCCACACAGACGCCTCTCTCTTGGATGCCATACTGTTCGAATATGAAGCTATCTTTGAGACACCGTCGGGTCTCCCTCCGCCTTGGCCCTAGGACCACCGGATCCACCTGCTCCCAGGTGCACCTCCTGTGGCAATTCGGCCATACCGCTACACCCAGCTTCAGAAAGATGAGTAAGCGCAGTAGTGCGCAGCAATGCTACAACTGGGCATTATTTGGGAGAGCACGTCGGAATTCTCTTCTCTCGTGTTGCTCGTCAAGAAAGCAGATAATACGTGGCGATTCTGTGTTGATTACCGTGCTCTCAACACGCACATAGTCAAAGATAGGTTCCTGATTCCGGTAGTTGACGAACTGCTTCATGAACTCAAGGGTGCGTGCTTCTTCACCAAATTGGACCAGCTACCATCAAGTGTGCATGCACCCCGATGACACCAAGATGATTGCCTTTCGTACACACCATGGCCACTTAGAGTTTTTGTTCATGCCGTTCAGTCTCACCAATGTGCCAACTACATTCCAAGCCCTCATGAACAACATACTTTGACTGTTTCTTCGCCGCTTCATGCTTGTTTTCTTTTATGACATTCTTATCTACAGCTCGTCATGGTCGGCACACCTCCACACATCCGCATGGTTTTTCAGGTTTTGCGCCAAAATCAGCTTTACATCAAACGATCGAAGTGCTTCTTCGGCACCTCCTTTGTCGCTTATTTGGGCCACATTATCTCGGCTTCAAGGGTTGCCGTGGATGGTGATAAGGTGCAGGCAGTGACAGATTGGCCGACACCACGCTCGCCGCGGGGCCTCCGTGGATTTTTGGGGCTCGCAAGCTACCACCCATAAGTTCATCAAAAACTTCGGTGTTATTGCCGCCCCGCTCACGACCTTACTCAAGAAGGAAGGTTTTCCTTGGTCTGAGGAGGCGGCAATGGCTTTTTCTGCATTCAAGAAGGCACTTTACTCGACTCCGGTACTCCAATTACCAGATTTCACTACCCGATTCATTGTGGAGTGCGATGCTCCCAGGACAGGATTTGGTACGGTCCTTCATCAAGGAAACGGTCCATTGGCATTCTACAGTCGTCCCATTGCGGCCCGGCACGCCAAACTCGCTGCATATGAGCGTGAACTTATTGGCTTAGTCTAGGCTGTTCGTCATTGGTGCCCTTATATTTGGGGACGCGAGTTTACTCTCCGCACCGATCATTACAACCTGAAATTTCTCCTGGACTAGCGTTTATTTAAGATTCCGCAGCACCATTGGATGAGCAAGCTGATTGGTTATGATTTTCTTGTCGATTTCTGGGCCGGCAAGCTCAACACAGTGGTGGACGCTCTATCTCACCGCGAAACCGAGTCATCTCCATCTGCACTGGCCCTATTGGTCCCTTCATTTCAGCTGTTTGAGGAGCTCCGAACAGAGATTGGGGCATCGGCCGAGTGGGTAGAAGTTCAGGCCAAAGTGCTGGCGGATGACCTGGGTTCTCCATGGGGGTCCGGGGTGGATTACTGCTGCATAACAACCACATATTTGTGCCAGCCTCTTCCCCATTGCTTCATGGCATTTTGACGGCGATTCATGCACAACATGAAGGTGTTTCCAAGACCCTGCACCGGCTACGGGCCGATTGTCATGTCCCGCGGGACCATCAGCTTGTTCAGGATTTTGTGCGCGCTTGTGTCACTTGTCAACAGAATAAAGGCGAGCATTTGCACCCTGCAGGTCTCCTCCAACCTCTGCCAATCCCATCCATTGTTTGGGCGGATATTTCAATGGACTTCGTCGAAGGGTTACCTCGTGTTCAGGGCAAATCGGTCATCCTGTCAGTCACCGATCGTTTCTCCAAATATGCCCACTTTATCTTCTTAAGTCATCCTATACGACGTCTTCGGTGACCCATGCGTTTTTCACAGATATAGTCTGTCTCCATGGCTTTCCGCAGTCCATCGTCAGTGATCGTGATCCAGTTTTCACCAGCCATTTCTGGAACGACCTTTTTCGCTTTGCAGGAGTCCGCCTTCACATGAGTTTGGCCTTTCACCCACAGTCTGATGGGCAGACGGAGGCCGTCAACAAGGTGATTGCCATGTAGCTTCGTTGCTTCACCAGTGACTCTTCCCGGCACTGTGTTGACCGGCTTCCATGGGCGGAGTACTGCTACAATGCTTCCTATCACTCGGCTCTTCGGGACACTCCCTTCAAGGTGGTTTATGGCCACGATCCTCCCTCTTTGATTCCATGCTTGGTTGGTGATGCCCACGTTGTGGCTGTCGAGTCTGCCCTCCTGGACCATGATAAGCTCCTTGCTGAAGTCCGCGAGCGCTTGCTCCAGGCCCAACAATATGCAAAGACTGTTTATGATGGTTGGCACCGTGATGTTTCTTTTGCAATTGGTGATTGGGTCTGGCTGCGGTTGATGCATCGTCAGGCTGTCTCCCTTCCTGGCCGCAAATTCAGAAAGCTGGCTCCCAAGTATTATGGCCCTTACCGTGTGAAGGAACGGATTGGATCAGTTGCGTATCGACTGGATTTGCCTCAAGGGACACGTCTCCATGATGTTTTCCATGTTGGGTTGCTCAAGAGATTTCGAGGGGACCCTCCTGCCATTTAGGATGGCCGGCCTCTTCCCCAACCAGCTCGAGTGTTGAAAGCTAGTATGAGGCATGATGTGTGGCATGTTCTTCTGCACTGGATGGGCACTTCTGAGCTGGAGGCTCTATGGGAACCAGTCCCAGAGTTCACTGCCACCTTCCTGGATTTTCAGCTCGAGGACGAGCTGTTTCATGGGGACGGGAGAGATGTTATGTGGGGTATTAAATATCAGAAGCACCACTATGTAGGGCCGGCAGCAGCAGGGGATCAGGCTGCCGCTCTGTAGGGCCGGCAGGCCCTTGGGAGTCCATAAATAGCAATAGATAAAGTTTGTTAGGAAAGGGTTATAATTAGAGATATGGTTTCCTTAATTCCCTGTAATTCAGTTTGGAAAGGGTTGTCCTCTATATATGAGCAGTTCCCTGAAGGAATAAAGCAAGCAATCAATCTTTAGTTTTCTTTCCAGTTTCCCCTTACCCCAGTTCTTCCAGCCGAGGGCCCAGGCTGCCGCCACGGCGCCAGGGCACTGGAGTTACCGGCTGAAGCCCCCAGTCAACCACGGCTACAATCTCCAGAGTTCAAGACGTAACATCATAGCTGCCTCAATTTGCAGAATGTCTCTTTGTTAAAGGAGAGTTGCAAATTATGTATTTCTGTTCCCTCTGATGTCCTCATTTGATCCTTGCAATGTTGTTCTTAACTTTCTTGGTTTGGAGCTGAAAATCCATATCGTGCTATACACTTAACTGCATTATATATCCGCACATATTGAGTAGATTTAACTTTTCCTTTTCCAGTACTAGCTGAACTGTCTTCAACTTACATCAAAACACTCATGACATCAATTTCTTTCGTCTAAATATATTTGGTCTTTTGTTTTTGCCTTTTTGGTAAGTCTTGAGATTGTATCTGGGAAGTGCATCACGAGTAGCAGTAGCAGATATAGGATGGAACAGTCAAACATAAACAGTGCCACAATCAGACATCGCTATGATTGCTCCTTAAACTGAAGTGACAAGCAAAACTATAGGTCCTTGCTTGGGGAAAGAGAGCAAGTTTATTCTTCCATCTGAGAAAAGTTTAGGCTTAAAGTCATTATTTTGTTAACGATGCTTCTACAGCAGTATCCGTTTTACCCCTCGTTGCAGGATGCTTGCGTTCTCTGCAAAATATTTAAAAAAAGTGGTCCAGGTCCCAAGATTGGGGAACAGTATGGTGCTCCATTTAATGAAGAGGAATGGAATGATGCGAATGGGGAGCTTCCCTCTTTTGCCCCTTCTGTGCCCCCCTGTGCACCTGAATCAAGTCGTGGTGGGTTGAACTCTGCTGGTCAACACCTGGCTGTTAGTGACGATGGCGAAGTTTCTTTGGGCCCCTTGTCAGAAACTGACGGCGAACATGCTGTCAATTGTGTTCGTCCTGACAGGACTTCTGATATTCCTTTTGATAGCATACACATACAACAGCTAGCTGAGATTATCGGTTGTTTCTCAACAAATTTTTTAAACACTGTTTGCCAAGATGGCCCATTGGTAATTATTCTTTTACACCATGTTCCCTTCTGTTTGTATCTGCTGCACTTTCCATTAACCCAATTATATTTTATTTTGGGTTTTGATGCAGCCTGATTCAACTGCTGACTATGGTAATGACAACGAAGTATGGGCTGATGATAGTGAAGCAATATTTAATGAACTGGATGACGTTGCTTCGCAGTCAGTGGAGAGCATCTCTAACCATTGTGACTCATGTGGTGAACATTTGATTCAACCTGTGCTGGAAGCACTCGAAACTGAACAATACTTGGAGCTGAATGACCTGTCCTTTTCTCTTGCTGATGATCCTGATCCCTATAGCCTGCTGCTGTCAAATGATCTATCTGATCAGCACGCTCTGGATTTAGAGCCCAGGTTTGAGCAGGAGTCTACCAACGACATTTGCAATACTGCTAATGGTACCAACTCCACAGCTTCTGCTAGTTCAGCTCGTTCAGTGCCTCAATTGATGATCATGTGACCTAAATCAGAGGTTTATCCACTGTCACTTAATTTAGGTTTTCATGACTGTTCATTTATGTGTTATTCTCTGTTCACTAAAAACCTGGTTAGATAATTGGTTTTTGCAGTTTTGCAGATACGTGCTCCTCTGTTCTCATGTCATTGAAATCTTCAAGAATCTGCAAGGCACTACGTAGTGCTCCCGTTTCCTGTTTATTGAAGTGCGGACTATGCTTTTGATAGGGTTTAGACGGTAAGGCAAGTCCTCAGATTGTGGGAGTAGTCACTTTATGCTAAATCAGTTTTGTGGTGCAGTTACCAAATAAAAAGATCTCAATAACCGCCACATGGCCTTCAGTTTGTCCGTTCAGGAGCATTCCTGAATCACGGACATTTTGCTGTCCTCCCTAGTCCTTATCGTGATGGGCTCAATATCAATAATGACGTTGGCAGTTGTCTAAAATGTAATCTGGTGCTGGAGCCGACAGCCTTACAATCTTGGTGATCCCATCTTTGACGCAGAAAGATGTCCTTAAGTTTTTTTTTCTTCTTCTTGTTGAACTTTGTTCCCTGAATGCCTGATCCAACTTGTAAGCTTGGAAGATTAGTTTCTAACTTGTGGCAATATCTGGTTTCACGGATTTGCAGTCTCTGCCCTAGTACCGTGATGGACATGGTAGTGTGGCTAGCTAGATGTGGCGCCTTCATTTATTCACGAAAAGAAGTTCACTTTTGATCTATTAACTTATGCTTTGATCTCTTAACTTATACTCCGAATTTGATTTATGTCCTCAACTACAAAATGTTTACACCCCTTGTTTATCGAACTCAAGCAAATCACCTCATTGCCCTAAATCATTTTGGTTTTGAATGACTTGGCATCCACGTGTACAGATGACATGGTTGATCGACTTCCTTCTCTATGATGTGGTAAAATCATCAGCGAAACTTGTACCCGTTGGCGAGAGGTGATTTACTTTGGTTTCAATAGTCGAGAGGTGTAAAATAAATAGTTTTATAGTTAATTATATAAATCAAACTCAGAGTATAAGATAAGAAACCAAAAGACGACGTGGTTGGTCGACTTTCTTCTTCACGATGTGCTAAAATCATCAGCGAAACCTGTACATGTGGGCGATGAGTGATTTGCTTTGGTTTCAATAGTCGAGGAGTGTAAAATGAATAGTTTTGTAGTTAATAATATAAATCAAACTTAGAGTATAAGTTAAAAAATCAAACGCAGACTTCTTCCTTTATTTATTTAGCTCTTAAAGAATGCAGCCTTCTCATGGTTGTGGTTCATAGCCATCCTACCTGTTCCTATAGCTTTTGATTCTTAATTGTATTGACCGAAAATTTTTCCATATTAATTTTCTTGATGGTAACGCTTAGAATGAGAAGCACATTCACGGTCAATCCACTCCACCCCATGTAGCTATAGGGTCAATTATTTTGAGCTATGACTTATAATTTATAAATATGTCTTATTAATCTAATAAATAATAATTATTAAGATAAACTAAAAATTGTTATCTAATAAATAATAATTGTTAAGATAAACTAAAAACTGTTAAAAGCTAAAACAAATACGATTAAAAATTAAATAATTTCCCTAGATCTGTTGTTATCCTCATGGCATTGACGCTTACACTCTTCGATTACTGGCATCATTATCATTGCAATTGCCCTAAAAAAAAGGAGATGATTAATTAGATGTTTATGGAATAGTTGCTTTTGGTTTGGTAGAAAGATAAGCTAGAAATCAACCACCATCCTTTGCTTTTGGTTTCCTCTCGTCTTCCTCCTCCGCACCCACTGCCAAACCCTAGATCTCATCCCCTCTCCTCCGCGATCCGCGCATAGGTTTAGGGTCATGATGGATTCTTCGTCATCGTCTTCGTCTTCCGCCCAGAGCCAGCCGGACTTCGACTACCTCTTCAAGCTCCTCCTCATCGGCGACTCGGGCGTCGGCAAGAGCAGCCTCCTCCTCCGCTTCACCTCCGACTCCTTCGAGGACCTCTCGCCAACCATAGGTAGGTACCACCTTACCCTAAACTCATAAGACCAGTCACACGTTTGGATTTCTTTCGAATCGACCGATCCGTAAATCCTTCTTCCGCTGCTCTAATGTCTCTCACGCCTTTGATTTCGCCAAGTTTCTCTAGGTCAAAATTAAGGTTTCTTTTCTCTCTTTTTGGTCTCTTCAGGTGTCGACTTCAAGGTAAAGATGGTTAACATTGGTGGCAAAAAACTCAAGCTTGCCATCTGGGACACAGGTAACTCCTCTCTATTCTACAAGGAATATCGCACGCTACTTTCCTTCCCTGTGTTTCAGTTGCAAATCATGTTCTGCGATTAGGCGTTCCCCTCCCCCCTTCTCAAAAGATTTCTTCTTTTTTCGGATCATGCATCCACCATTATTCATTCAGATAAAATGCTGTTGACCCTTCTAAACATGACTCAAGCCAAGTGTCAACTTAAAATAGCCTCGTTCCTATAAATATTCAGCAGTTGGACATCTACCTGTTGAAATTGGAGTTTCGCTTGGTTTTGATTTCGTCTTTTATGGTGGGCAGTTGATCAACTGAATCTGTTACGCATTATTTAACGGTTGTCAACACAATTGCAGGCCCAAAGGCTTTCCTGTTGGTTAATTACGCTTGTTACTCAGTGAAAAGCTAGCCATATCTGAGCTCAATGCAGTAGGACGACATAAGAACCCCTCTTATTTACAATTTTAGATGTTGATTTAACAAACTTAATATAGCCCTCGATTGAGCATAATCACCCATCTCCACTTTGTTTTAGTACATCCGAGTATGACGGCGCAAGTTGCATACTGTAAGCATTCTCTCTATTTGACCTCACATACTGCTCTACTGTCCATGTGTTTTCACTTTCTATGGATGTAGAGTTGTTCACACTATGACTGGTTATTTTGGGATGAATTGCACAGTGTAATCCAGTTATTATCTGAAATAGAAGCCAATTAGTCTCTAGTTGAGCCTTTTATTTGTTGTGTATCAATGTGTAAGATATGATCTTGGGTAATTGATTTATAGATAACAGTACAAAACAATCATTTAATTCTGTTTGGTTTTTAGTTTGACTTATGGTTTCAAAGAATTAAGCCATAATGTCGTGCTATCCTTATCTGTTTTCTTAATTTCTCCATTTTCTTTATAGCTTGTATGCGCAAGGCATTTGGGAGTTTGCTAACAACGCATAGCTCCATCTTTGAATTTCTGATTTAATATTGTGTACCTGCTGTGCAGCTGGACAGGAAAGATTCAGGACCTTGACCAGCTCATACTACAGAGGGGCACAGGGGATCATTATGGGTAATTCTTGTAAACCACCACTCTGCAGATGCATACTTTTGTTTTTTGAGGGAATCTATACTGTACCTTACCTTTTTCTTTTCTCTCCTTGTCATACAATGGAGGAACTTACTGACACATTAACTGGGGAACTATTGAGTTTCCTGAAATGAAATTGGAGTCTTGAGCGTCAAATGGGGCTATTTTTGACCAATTTTACCTTGAATTTTTCTACGAACTGCACTCTAGCTTAAACTGGTTGTATTTTTGAAGTTTAAATGATTAAATAGGACAACTTGTCTTTTTCTGAAAGAAAACTACTGTATCTGCATATAACACACTTTCCTGCTTTGTATAACTTTCAAGTCTACTTTATCTGGCTGTGTGTAACTTTGGAGCCATTAGATGAGTGGAAAAGCCTTCGCTATTCGCTTTTATTCATATATGTTGTTATCTGAGTTGGTGCACCATTAGCTTTTGATTTTTTTTTCATTTGCATGCTTCTTGTTGGGTTCTATTGAGATTCTTGCCTAATTTCGAGGGGTGCATCTTAATTAATATCTCGATGAGAAACATTCACCAATCTTACTGATATCTCCGTTTTTCAGTATATGATGTCACTCGACGAGAAACATTCACCAATCTTACTGATATCTCCGTTTTTCAGTATATGATGTCACTCGACGAGAAACATTCACCAATCTTTCTGATATATGGGCGAAGGAAATTGACCTCTATTCAACCAACCAGGATTGTATAAAGATGCTTGTTGGAAACAAAGTAGACAAGGTACTTGATACTCCTATGCTTCAGTTTTACATTTTGTCAGCTCCCTGTACTTCACACAAGTACTATTTTCTTTCTAGTTGTGCAGGTTTGCTGCATAGATTTCTTCTATGTTTTCCCATCTTTTTAGATTTTATTGCACCATAGCTAAATGCAGATGCTCGGTTTGGCAGGAAAGTGAAAGAGCTGTCACAAAAAAGGAGGGCATTGAATTTGCTAGGGAATACGGATGTTTATTTCTGGAATGCAGTGCAAAAACCAAAGTTAATGTAGAACAGTGCTTTGAGGAACTCGTCCTAAAGGTATGCGACAACTTTCAGCTTTCGATTTGCTCCGTATCAGATTTTTTTCTTCGTAACATGTTGGGACTGTGAAAATAGTTCAGAGGAAAAGTTGCTTCTACCTAATTTGATACCATAGTTGTTCCTCAATGATTGATTGAAGCATCAGTGCTTGTTTGTTCGTACTTGATAGTGCGATGGTTGCTTGTTTATCATGCCTGTTTATTTTTGACAATAGAACAAGTAGTAGCTCTTAGCCTTTCTTCTTACAAGCTGAACCCTTTTACACATAAAAAATATGCGTTGTAACATGACAGAGGGATGTGCCTAGTGCAGATTTAACTAAAAGCTCCTTATAGAACTCTCTTGTTATTGATGTGATCTATATATGTGATGAGTTCCTTGTAGAGCTCTGTTTTAGTTATTGAAATGACATTCTGCATGATGCAGATATTGGACACACCAAGCCTCCTGGCCGATGCTTCGTCAGGGGCCAAGAAGAACATCTTCAAGCAAAAGCCACCGGAAGCTGATGCTGCCGCAAGCAGCTGTTGTTAACATGTTCATCACGCTAATCCAGGCTCTCTTGTCGATGCCGAAATCGTTGTTGCAGAAAGTGATATGCTTGTTTGTATCGATTTATTTTGCTTTTGTTCCTGTATATCGCCATTTTGGATTTACCCCCTTCAATCACGCATACACAATAGTCTCCCCATTACATTGGCAGCAGCTATATAATGTGTTACGCTAAATTTACTGAACAATACGAACGTATGTTTCCTCTTTTGTTCTCGCACATATCTGAAGAGTGCTTTTCGGGAGAGTTTGGAATGTGCCCCTTATTTTTCTTTTGCGGGATGGAATTTTAACTAAAAGGTCATTGTGATCGACTTGTACTGAGCTTCAGATTCGCTGCACGTAGTTGCTGCAGTGGTTAGTATTGGGTAGTGAGGTAGCAGATGATTGGCATTACGAAAGATGATGCTAATTTATCCCTTACTCGGATTGTCAGTAGTTATATTGATTTTGGGTTTCTCTGAATCAATATAAATAAACACTAATACAAATATATATAGGTACTAGTATTAGTAGCAATTGACTTCTTTACCTGTTTCCGTCTCATCGGAGGTCTGTCATGCTGTCAGAGGAGTTGATTGTATATGTGGCACTGTAGTTTTTTTCAAAATAGTCTTTCGACGTCCGAATTTTAAAATTTAATTCTCTCCGTAACCGCGAAAGCAACAACATGTAATATATGTTACGAATGCGGATAATATCATTCATGAATACTGAAGCAAATACATATCGAATTCAACACGGTAACGAATATTTTGACAGATATTGCACGAAAACAAAGATAGTATATTTTGACAATTTTTGTTTTTCGCTCCTAGCACCATCTTTTTGCAAATCTGGCTCCTATGCCCTCTTTTTTTTGCTAAACCTTTTTGAGTTAACTTTCTACATTATTTACTTGGTTTGTCAAATAGAAATTGATAATTAATTAGAGAATAAATTTTTAGACCACATATTCACCACATCTAATCGATCTCCTTGATCTAGCGAAGAGCAATCACCGATCATGCACACAAGATCTCATGAAGGAAGCATCAACACCAATATGCTTGGTGAGCTCATGCTTCACGGATCTTAAGCAATCTCGATAGCACCTGTCTGTCGACAAAAGAGTCGGTGTAGTGACAAATACCAAAATCCTCAAGTAACCACCGTAACCAAGTAATCTTTGTTAGTGCGGTTTATAGTTTTATATAGTGTAAGTGCTCGTGCAAATGAGCAAAGTGAACCGAAAGCCGATCAGCCGGTTCTCTCCTGCGCGCTGTTGAAATGATCCGGGGTGACCAGGAGAGGAGATAAAGGAGGAAGGAAGACCGTAGTTACACTACACCTCCTGCCGTGGGTATATTTCGAAATAAAGATATTTAGTATAGAAAAAACCAGTAGTGTCAAATTGTACACTAGCTAGCTAGGTATTTAGTATAGAAATCCAAGACCAATTTGAGGCCACCCATATAATTAGTAGGTCCCATTCCGTTCCATGGGCCAGGATCAATTCGCGGCTGCCGTGAAGTGGTTACTAACGAACAAAACTTTCACAATCAAACTGCAAAGAGTACGTGCCAGCTGGCCAGTAGCCATTTGATTAACTTTGAGATCTGAGGCCGCCAAAGAGCAATCAAGCCGCTCGTGAGTTGGTTTGTAATCGGAGCGGATGCAGACGAAATCGTTTATTCGTATTTTATTCATATTATTTTTAAGTTAAAGTTGAATACGGATAATATCGGATATCTATTTCTATTTTATATTTGCTCTATAAACCTTTGACGATCGGTCGACAAAAATTATCCGCTCCTTTTGCACTCCTACATTTGATATTGAATAATAAGGATACAATCGAGGCGAATCCAGAGAGCTAATCTTGAAATGTCGAACGAAGAGCACTTAATACTTTTGATGTTTAGATACGATAATCGTCTATCAATTATCCGCTCTATTTATATCCCTACTTAGCGGGCGGAGTGGGCAGCAGTAGTTTCTTGGTGGAGACTTGCAGGGCCTAAACTAAACTAAACTAAACGTACAAAGACGATGGATGTCATGTTGAAACCAGACGAGCTCACCGTTCGGAGAAGAAAGCACTCCCGTCCCCAACCGAAACCACTGCCTGCGCTCCTTCCCATCGGAGAGTTTTTTTATACGTGGTTTGTAGCTTTTGTCGTGAACATGATTTTATATGTCTGTCAGAGATTACAAATTAACTGAAATTTACATATGATTTTTACGATATAAATAAAATCAGTACAGTATAATTAATTAAAAAGCTAGCTACAGGCCCCAGCATGAATGAATGGACCGGCGAGTTGCTGGCAAAGAAGCTCTTGATTTGGCTACCCAAAATCATTCAGGGGCAAAATGGGCACCAAGCAAAAAAGCAGCACTCATATTACCTTGGCTTGCCCACCCACCCACAGTCCAGTAGCGAAGAAGAAGGCCAAGCTCCAAGCCCCCGTCTTGGTGGATTTGGCCAGCAGGAGCAATGGCGACGAAGAAAGGAGGAGGAGGGTGCGAGATTGAGGCGAGGGCATCAACTACCACATCCCCGTCTCCAAGCGCGCTCACCCCTCAAGATATGGAGCAGGCCCGACGACCTGGACGACCAAGGGCACTTGACCACCCACCACCACCACCCGCCGCCCACAGCCAGAGGTCCATGCGTCCGCCAGGTGCTCCGCAACGTCAGCTGCCGCGCGCTCCCCGCGAGCTCCTCGCCATCGTCGGCCCCAGCGGCGCCGGCAAGTCCACGCTGCTCGAGATCCTCGCCGGCCGCCTCCAGCCCTCACCGCCGCCGGACCTCCTCCTCAACGCGCCGCCGCCAACAGCGCCGAGTTCTGCCGCGCCTCCGGCTACGTCACCCAGCGCGACGTCCTCTTCCCGCTGCTCACCGTGCGCGAGACGCTGCACTTCAGCGCGCGCCTCCGCCTCGGCGCGCGCGTCCCGCCAGGACATCCACGCCCGGGTGGACGCGCTCATCGACGAGCTCACCCTCACCCGCGTCGCCGCCACCAGGGTCAAGGATCTCTCGGCGGCGAGCGCCGCCGCTGTCCATCGGCGTCGAGACCGTGCACGACCCGCGGTGCTCATCCTCGACGAGCCCACCTCCGGGCTCGACAGCGCGTCAGCGCTCCAGATCGTCGGCGCGCTCCGCGCCATGGCCGAGACGCGCGGCCGCACGGTGGTGCTCAGCATCCACCAGCCGGGCGCGCGCATCGTCAACATGTTCGACTCTGTTCTCCTGCTCGCCGGCGGCTCCGTCCTCCACCACGGCACCGTCGACGCCCTCCGCTCTCTGCTCGCCACCGCGGGCCTCGACCTGCCCCGCACGTCGACACCGTCGAGTTCTCCATCGACTCCGTGGACGCGCCCGCCTCCACCACCGCCGCCGGAGCGCCGGCGAGCACCCGCTGCAGCCGACTCCCCAGCTCCCGCCGGCCCGCGACCGGTGCACGCTGCAGCAGCTGTTCCAGCTGCACAAGGTGGCCGACGAGGACATGCTAGTCTGCGGCAGCGTCGCCGTCCCGCGGCGAGCAGCCGCTACGCCAACTCGAGGGCACGCGAGGTGGCTGTGCTGTCGCATCGCTTCTTCAAGAACGTGGCGCGGACGCGGCAGCTCTTCGCGTTCCGCACGGTGTGCATGCTGGTGGCGGGGCTGGCGCTGGGTTCCATCTTCTACGACCTCGGCGAGGACAAGGTGACGGAGCGCGTCGGCCTCTTCGCGTTCCTGCTCACCTTCCTGCTGTCGTCGACGACGGAGGCGCTCCCCATCTTCCTGCAGGAGCGGGAGATCCTGGCCAAGGAGACGTCGTCGGGGCGTACCGCGTGTCGTCGTACGCGGTCGCGAACGCCGTGGTGTTCCTGCCGTTCCAGCTGGCGCTGGCCGTGGTGTTCGCGGCGCCGGTGTACTGGCTGACGGGGCTCCGGCGGACGGCGGCGGCGTTCGGGTACTTATGCTGTTGATATGGCTGGTCCTGTACACGGCGAACTCGGTGGTGGTGTGCTTCGCTGCGGCGGCGCCGGACTTCGTGGTGGGGAACGCGGCGATCCAGGGGTGATGGGGTCCTTCTTCCTCTTCTCGGCTACTTCATCGCGCGGTCGGCGATGCCGGGGTGCTGGGTGTTCATGCACTACCTGTCGCTCTTCAAGTGGCCGTTCGAGGCGCTGCTATATGTGGCACTGTAGTTTTTTCAAAATAGTCTTTCGACGTCCGAATTTTAAAATTTAATTCTCTCCGTAACCGTGAAAGCAACAACATGTAATATATGTTACGAATGCGGATAATATCATTCATGAATACGAAGCAAATACATATCGAATTCAACACGGTAACGAATATTTTGACAGATATTGCACGAAAACAAAGATAGTATATTTTGACAATTTTTTGTTTTTCGGCTCCCTAGCACCATCTTTTTTGCAAATCTGGCTCCTATGCCCTCTTTTTTTTTTGCTAAACCTTTTTGAGTTAACTTTCTACATTATTTACTTGGTTTGTCAAATAGAAATTGATAATTAATTAGAGAATAAATTTTTTAGACCACATATTCACCACATCTAATCGATCTCCTTGATCTAACTGAAGAGCAATCACCTGATCATGCACACAAGATCTCATGAAGGAAGCATCAACACCAATATGCTTGGTGAGCTCATGCTTCACAGGATCTTAAGCACATCGATAGCACTGATCGTTGTCGACAAAAGAGTCGAGTGTAGTGCAAATACCAAAATCCTCAAGTAACCACCGTAACCAAGTAATCTTTGTTAGTTGCGGTTTATAGTTTTAAGTATAGTGTAAGTGCTCGTGCAAATGAGCAAAGTGAACCGAAAGCCGATCAGCCGGTTCTCTCCTGCGCGCTGTTGAAATGATCCGGGTGACCAGGAGAGGAGATAAAGGAGGAAGGAAGACCGTAGTTACACTACACCTCCTGCCGTGGGTATATTTCGAAATAAAGATATTTAGTATAGAAAAAAAACCAGTAGTGTCAAATTGTACACTAGCTAGCTAGGTATTTAGTATAGAAATCCAAGACCAATTTGAGGCCACCCATATAATTAGTAGGTCCCATTCCGTTCCATGGGCCAGGATCAATTCGCGGCTGCCGTGAAGTGGTTACTAACGAACAAAACTTTCACAATCAAACTGCAAAGAGTACGTGCCAGCTGGCCAGTAGCCATTTGATTAACTTTGAGATCTGAGGCCGCCAAGAGCAATCAAGCCGCTCGTGAGTTGGTTTGTAATCGGAGCGGATGCAGACGAAATCGTTTATTCGTATTTTATTCTATATTATTTTTAAGTTAAAGTTGAATACGGATAATATCGGATATCTATTTCTATTTTATATTTGCTCTATAAACCTTTGACGGTCGGTCGACAAAAATTATCCGCCTTTGCACTCCTACATTTGATATTGAATAATAAGGATACAATCGAGCGAATCCGAGAGGCTAATCTGAAATGTCGAACGAAGAGCACTTAATACTTTTGATGTTTAGATACGATAATCTGTCTATCAATTATCCGCTCTATTTATATCCCTACTTAGCGGGCGATGGGCGGCAGTAGTTTCTTGGTGGAGACTTGCAGGGCCTAAACTAAACTAAACTAAACGTACAAAGACGATGGATGTCATGTTGAAACCAGACGAGCTCACCGTTCGGAGAAGAAAGCACTCCCGTCCCCAACCGAAACCACGCTGCGCTCCTTCCCATCGGAGATGTTTTTTATGATGTGGTTTGTAGCTTTTGTCTAACATGATTTTTAATTCATGTCAGAGATTACAAATTAACTGAAATTTCATATGATTTTTACCGATATAAATAAAATCAGACAGTATAATTAATTAAAAAGCTAGCTACAGGCCCCAGCATGAATGAATGGACCGGCGAGTTGCTGGCAAAGAAGCTCTTGATTTGGCTACCCAAAATCATTCAGGGGCAAAATGGGCACCAAGCAAAAAGCAGCACTCATATTACCTTGGCTTGCCCACCCACCCACAGTCCAGTAGCGAAGAAGAAGGCCAAGCTCCAAGCCCCGTCTTGGTGGATTTGGCCAGCAGGAGCAATGGCGACGAAGAAAGGAGGAGGAGGGTGCGAGATTGAGGCGAGGGCATCAACTACCACATCCCCGTCTCCAAGCGCGCTCACCCCTCAAGATATGGAGCAGGCCCGACGACCTGGACGACCAAGGGCACTTGACCACCCACCACCACCACCCGCCGCCCACAGCCAGAGGTCCATGCGTCCGCCAGGTGCTCCGCAACGTCAGCTGCCGCGCGCTCCCCCGCGAGCTCCTCGCCATCGTCGGCCCCAGCGGCGCCGGCAAGTCCACGCTGCTCGAGATCCTCGCCGGCCGCCTCCAGCCCTCACCGCCGCCGGACCTCCTCCTCAACGGCGCCGCCGCCAACAGCGCCGAGTTCTGCCGCGCCTCCGGCTACGTCACCCAGCGCGACGTCCTCTTCCCGCTGCTCACCGTGCGCGAGACGCTGCACTTCAGCGCGCGCCTCCGCCTCGGCGCGCGCGTCCCGCCCAAGGACATCCACGCCCGGGTGGACGCGCTCATCGACGAGCTCACCCTCACCCGCGTCGCCGCCACCAGGGTCAAGGATCTCTCCGGCGGCGAGCGCCGCCGCTGTCCATCGGCGTCGAGACCGTGCACGACCCGCGGTGCTCATCCTCGACGAGCCCACCTCCGGGCTCGACAGCGCGTCAGCGCTCCAGATCGTCGGCGCGCTCCGCGCCATGGCCGAGACGCGCGGCCGCACGGTGGTGCTCAGCATCCACCAGCCGGGCGCGCGCATCGTCAACATGTTCGACTCTGTTCTCCTGCTCGCCGGCGGCTCCGTCCTCCACCACGGCACCGTCGACGCCCTCCGCTCTCTGCTCGCCACCGCGGGCCTCGACCTGCCCCCGCACGTCGACACCGTCGAGTTCTCCATCGACTCCGTGGACGCGCCGCCTCCACCACCGCCGCCGGAGCGCCGGCGAGCACCCGCTGCAGCCGACTCCCCAGCTCCCGCCGGCCCGCGACCGGTGCACGCTGCAGCAGCTGTTCCAGCTGCACAAGGTGGCCGACGAGGACATGCTAGTCTGCGGCAGCGTCGCCGTCCCCGCGGCGAGCAGCCGCTACGCCAACTCGAGGGCACGCGAGGTGGCTGTGCTGTCGCATCGCTTCTTCAAGAACGTGGCGCGGACGCGGCAGCTCTTCGCGTTCCGCACGGTGTGCATGCTGGTGGCGGGGCTGGCGCTGGGTTCCATCTTCTACGACCTCGGCGAGGACAAGGTGACGGAGCGCGTCGGCCTCTTCGCGTTCCTGCTCACCTTCCTGCTGTCGTCGACGACGGAGGCGCTCCCCATCTTCCTGCAGGAGCGGAGATCCTGGCCAAGGAGACGTCGTCGGGGCGTACCGCGTGTCGTCGTACGCGGTCGCGAACGCCGTGGTGTTCCTGCCGTTCCAGCTGGCGCTGGCCGTGGTGTTCGCGGCGCCGGTGTACTGGCTGACGGGGCTCCGGCGGACGGCGGCGGCGTTCGGGTACTTTATGCTGTTGATATGGCTGGTCCTGTACACGGCGAACTCGGTGGTGGTGTGCTTCGCTGCGGCGGCGCCGGACTTCGTGGTGGGGAACGCGGCGATCCAGGGGGTGATGGGGTCCTTCTTCCTCTTCTCGGGCTACTTCATCGCGCGGTCGGCGATGCCGGGGTGCTGGGTGTTCATGCACTACCTGTCGCTCTTCAAGTGGCCGTTCGAGGCGCTGCTGGTGAACGAGTTCGGCGGCGGGAGGTACTGCGTGGTGCGTGCGTTGGGCGCGTGCGTGGCGACCGGCGACGAGGTGCTGCGGCGGGAGGGGCTCGGGGAGGAGTGCAGGTGGCGCAACGTGGGCGTCATGGTGGGATTCGCGGCGGCCTACAGGGTGCTCGGCTACGCCGTGCTCAGGGCCAGGTGCAGCCTCCTCGCGCTCAAGGCCCGAGGCCGCCTCGTCTCCATGATCTCCTCGTCGTCCGCCTCAGCCCACTAGATCGTCGTCCGAGCCGATCGAGCTGCATCAAGTCCTCAGTTCACAGTGGAAACCACTCCCATCGCGCTAGTAATTATTAGTCGCATTTGTAACTAGTCGAAAATTATACTGTCTAAGCTAGCTGCAGGCCGCAGCTGGGATCACTCCCTTGAGCTAGTGACTCATTATGTGCCAGAAATTCCACGCAAATGTAACTAAATATAATCTCTAAATGCAAAATTGTTTAAAAGCTAGTTATCCCCATCAGCAGCATGCATCTCGTACTCAATTAAAAGTTTACCTTAAGACTAGCTAGTTTGTGACGGTATTTACAAAATTAGCCATATACACAGCGTATTTGTAGGAATGATATTTTTGTCGTCTGATGGACGGATGGCAGCGGAGGGACGACGCGTGGACGGCAAACGTTTGCTATTCGCCCACCAGACAGCAGGCACCTAGGACGACAGATGATTAAGCCGACTAAATAGCTGGCTTAATTACCTATCTAAATTCATAACTTATAATTTTGTAAATCTGTAAATATAGCAACTGAGCTCAAAAAATTATGGTATTTTTTGTGGAGCTTCCCGAGGCATCGAGGTATATTGCGTACACACACGAGTATTTGAGACAATCTAGATGGTATGAATAGTTTGGCCGTGATGGAAAGAACCATATATGATATAGCTCAGAATAGTCCAGCCAGAAGGTGCTCGCAAAGAAGCTCTTGATTCGGCAGGGGCAAAATGGGGAAGCCATCCTATCGAATCAGGGCACCAAGGTTGAGCTGACGGCGCCTACCTAGTACAAATCAATCAATCCCATTAACCATAAGGACTGGAGGAGCTTAGCTTCCACGGCCATCGGCTAGCTCAGCAGGATCGATCAGCAGGAGCAATGGCGACGATGGACAAAGGAGGAGGGTGCGAGATTGCGGCGACGGGCATCAACTACCACATCCCCATCTCCAAGCGCCTCAAGATATGGAGCAGGCCGGACGACCAAGGGCAACACGAGCCGCCGCCGCCCACAGCAAGAGGTCCATGCGTCCGCCAGGTGCTCCGCAACGTCAGCTGCCGCGCGCGCCCCGGCGAGCTCCTCGCCATCGTCGGCCCCAGCGGCGCCGGCAAGTCCACGCTGCTCGAGATCCTCGCCGGCCGCCTCCAGCCCTCCCCGCCGCCTGACCTCCTCCTCAACGGCGCCGCCTCCGACAGCGCCGAGTTCCGCCGCGTCTCCGGCTACGTCACCCAGCGCGACGTCCTCTTCCCGCTGCTCACCGTGCGCGAGACGCTGCACTTCAGCGCGCGCCTCCGCCTCGGCGCGCGCCTCCCGCCCAAGGACATCCACGCCCGGGTGGACGCCCTCATCGACGAGCTCACCCTCGCCCGCGTCGCCGCCACCAGGGTCAAGGACCTCTCCGGCGGCGAGCGCCGCCGCGTGTCAATCGGCGTGGAGGCCGTGCACGACCCCGCGGTGCTCATCCTCGACGAGCCCACCTCCGGGCTCGACAGCGCGTCCGCGCTCCAGATCGTCGGCGCACTCCGCGCCATGGCCGAGTCGCGCGGCCGCACGGTGGTGCTCAGCATCCACCAGCCGGGCGCGCGCATCGTCATGATGTTCGACTCTGTTCTCCTGCTCGCCGGCGGCTCCGTCCTCCACCACGGCACCGTCGACGCCCTCCGCTCCCTGCTCGCCGCCGCCGGCCTCGACCTGCCCCCGCACGTCGACACCGTCGAGTTCTCCATCGACTCCGTGGACGCGCTCCGCCTCCACCACCGGCTCCGGAGCGCCGGCGAGCTCCCGCTGCAGCCGACTCCCCAGCTCCCGCCGGCCCGCGACAGGTGCACGCTGCAGCAGCTGTTCCAGCTGCACAAGGTGGCCGACGAGGACACGCTAGTCTGCAGCAGCGTCGCCGTCCCCGCGGCGAGCAGCCACTACGCCAACTCGAGGGCTCGCGAGGTGGCTGTGCTGTCGCATCGCTTCTTCAAGAACGTGGCGCGGACGCGGCAGCTCTTCGCGTGCCGCACGGTGTGCATGCTGGTGGCGGGGCTGGCGATGGGTTCCATCTTCTACGACCTCGGCGAGGACAAGGTGGCGGAGCGCGTCGGCCTCTTCGCGTTCCTACTCACCTTCCTACTGTCGTCGACGACGGAGGCGCTCCCCATCTTCCTGCAGGAGCGGGAGATCCTGGCCAAGGAGACGTCGTCGGGGGCGTACCGCGTGTCGTCGTACGCGGTCGCGAACGCCGTGGTGTTCCTGCCGTTCCAGCTGGCGCTGGCCGCGGTGTTCGCGGCGCCAGTGTACTGGCTGACGGGGCTCCGGCGGAAGGCGGCGGCGTTCGGGTACTTTTTGCTGGTGATATGGCTTATCCTGTACACGGCGAACTCGGTGGTGGTGTGCTTCGCGGCGGCGGCGCCGGACTTTGTGGTGGGGAACGCGGCGATCCAGGGGGTGATGGGGTCCTTCTTCCTCTTCTCGGGCTACTTCATCGCGCGGTCGGCGATGCCGGGGTGCTGGCTGTTCATGCACTACCTGTCGCTCTTCAAGTGGCCGTTCGAGGCGCTGCTGGTGAACGAGTTCGGCGGCGCTGGCGGGGGGAGGTACTGCGTGGTGCGTGCGTTGGGCGCGTGCGTGGCGACCGGCGACGAGGTGCTGCGGCGGGAGGGGATCGGGGAGGAGTGCAGGTGGCGCAACGTGGGCGTCATGGTGGGATTCGCGGCGGCCTACAGGGTGCTCGGCTACGCCGTGCTCAGGGCCAGGTGCAGCCTCCTCGCGCTCAAGGACTCACCACCAGCATCTCCTCATCGTCTTCTTCCTCTGCCCACTAGAAATAGAATTATGTAAGCTAGCAGCAGGCTGCAGCTAGGATCACTCCCTTTGCTACAAATGTATTGCTCCCTTCTTTTTAGCTGACTTCAATCTGTGCCAAATTCTCTAAAATTTAACCATCAATGAATTTAAAATTATAGATTTGCTATACGAAAATTATATCGTTAGATTTATCGGTAAAAATACTTTCGTAATATTATAATTTTATTAGTATATCTTAATGAAACACGATAGAGTTGTATCTGTGCCAAACGAACGAACTCGGCGATGCCCAACAGTGAGTGGGTCGGACCTGTAGCAGGTCTCGTACACTCGAGGATGATACTCATAGTCCATCTGCTGCTACAGGCTCCTTGCTCGAAGTGGTGATCAAGCGTCGACTTGTCGATCCAAAGCAATCTGGGGCATTCTCCTCCGACTGGTATTGCGATCGAGAGTGCGATGTGCCCTGTCACTATACCGATTCATGCGAGGCAAGTTTCATGAACGACTAGATGCAATTATACCTTGTCGACTCTCAGAGCGACGTCAGCGAGGTTGCTCAAGTCGGACCATCACATCGTGGAGCCTTCGTGAAATGTCTTCAGCGAAGCGGTCGTAGCCCGACGCTTGAGCAACATCTTGAGTCGGGTTCCCTAGTAAGTCATTGACCCGTTGAAGTTCTCATGCCTCTGAGGAGTGGTACTGGACCTGCCAAGGCAAAGCACTCTGGGCGGCAAGCCACCTTTGCCGAGCAGTCATAGGATCCTCGACCCCTGATGCAAACTGGGGCTGCTTCAGAGGAGAGCGAGTATTTGTAGGATTTCTCCCAGGCTCATCAAAGTACCAATCGGTCTCATCACTAGACGTCTCGTCAACATTCCCGTGAGAGGAGGGAGAGTGTGATTGTCAGAGAGTATCCTTAGGCCTTCCTCCGAGAGGGTGATGAAAATATGAGGGCAGGAGAAAACCCTCTTGTCTAGAATCTCTACTTCTGAGGGATGCCCCCTTGTCCGAAGAATCATCGAGCGAGATTGTCTCGCGGCCTAGAGTAAACCTTGACAGGTAAGGAAAGTCTGGGTTATAACCGTCCCTAGCCTGGTCTGTTCCCTACGAGAATGCGGAAAACACGAAGTATGCCCACCCATTGCTTTCGCTGGGTCGTCCGGAGAGTCACCACCAACAGTTGACAATGCGTTCCCCTATTGGTAGAGTCTGGGGCTATCTGAAACTGCATAGGGCGACGTCGTGAGACTCGAATGATTGGGAACGGACCCATGGTCGCGTTGCGAGTCCTCATTATGGTCGGGTTGACCCTTGTTGCTTGGAAGAGACGAGTTCTCCCTTGGGCATACTGATGTGGGGAACTTTGATCCCTCGTTAACCTTTCCGGTGGCGTCATCTACAGGCTCACCGGATGAATCTCCAAGGAGACATTCACCGTCGGAAGTAAGCATGGTCTGCCCACAGTCGTAGCAGACCTCCATGTTGATACTCGCGTAGTCGGCCAAGTCGAACCAATTCTCCTCGTTCCATTCATCTTCCATGAGGACATCGGGAGAAAAAGATAAACTTGCTGACGAAAAAATTACTGGAGTCTTGGAAGAAGAATTTCGACGGACGGTGCCAACCGTCGATGTTTTAATGTTGATCTTATGTATGATTTGTTTGGATTCGAGAATTCTCTTAACAGACCTAGAGTATGCACATGTAGAGTAAAGACATAGGAAATTTTTATCCAGATTCGGGCCTTCTCCTGAGAGAATAATAACTCTACGTCCTATGTGATTACTAATTATCAGAAAGAGGAATTACAACAGAGAACTATGCGAATGGCTAGCGCTATCTTCCCAGTTGATCAGAATCCCTCCACTTCTCTCTTTAACATTAACCTTTATATAGCCAGTGAAGCGACGGCCATTGTCCCACACCAGAAGACACTTCGATGCTTTAGATGATAACCGTTTGATGAAAGTTACTATCAGAGAGACGTATACGGCCATTCTCCGTGTAGCGGTTGTTGTCAAAGAGAGATCGTGCGTAGTTAGTAGATAAACACACATTCTAACCACCTTGTCAGATGAATCGATAATGTAGTTCATCGTCGTAGACAGATTGGTTGGAGATAGGTTGGTCACAGGAAGGTTCATGACCATAAGGTGGTCACATGACAACTTACGACTACGTAGTCGAAGAAGGACTTACGACCAGGTAGTAATCGCAGTAAGATTTACAACTACGTTGTCGCAGAAGGACTTACGACCATATAGTAGTCGCAGTAAGATTTACGACTACGTGGTCGTAGAAGGACTTACGACCGGAGAGTAGTCGTAATAGGACTTACGACTAAATCGTCGTAGAAGGACTTACGAATAGGTAGTAGTCACAGTAAGACTTACGACTACGTGGTCGTAGAAGGACTTACGACAAAGGGATAGTCACTGTAAGTTTTACGACTATATGGTCGTAGAAGAGTTTATGACGACCGTAGAAGAGCTTACGACCATCCTGACATATTTACCTCTTATTGATAAGGGGTATATTCAAAAAGTATAATGACATAATAATTTAAGAATTATTCTATCCTCGTCATACCTCACGGTAGCAAACGGAAACAAGATAGCCTTATAAGTGTGACGAGTAGGCTCAAGATGTTAGGCTTGTTATATATGCCGATATTGGTTAAAAGTGCAGTTTTGTGAAATGTTATGCAAGTAAGTGTAGTTATGTGAATCTGGTGCTAGAAAATATAGTTTTGTGATAGTTTTATTAAAGATAATGTGATTTTGCCAAATTTACGCTTCCAATTAACTTATAGATGGACTTAGTGCCGTAGACTGTGAGCACCATCCGCCTAGGAAAAATAGGTCCATGGCATTAGAATTCATCGAGTCAGAGGAATAGAGAGAACAGCTACTCCATGGTGATATCATTGCATTTCATCTTCTATTTGCTTTAAAACCATAATGATATGTACTCTAGATTGTGGTCTTGTTTTTTACGGTTTCTAAAACGGTTTTAGGCTTTTTCTACAGTACCGAACTTTTAAACAGAATATTTTCTCACATCTGTATAATTGTAGTACATAATAATAATTGTAGTACATATTAAAATCATAATGATAATTGTAGCACATATTAAAAATCTAACATCTGTATTAGACTAAAATCGTAAGCGAGTATTAACCAAATGATAGTTGTAGTACATATTAAAAGTCTAACATCTGTATTAACCCAAAAATCGTAAGCGAGTATCTCTCTGTAATCTCTGTCACTAACAACTAAAATTTAAAAATTTCAGTCAAAAATTATAAACCGTAGCCATATCATAAATACCTAGATGAATTTCGAAAAGAACACCGATCCAAATTACGAAAGAGGAAAAGGAGAACCGCGAAAGAAAAGGAAAGGAAAGAAAAGCTCGGGTCGGCTCTCCTCCAGCTCGCCTCCCACCGCCATCACCTCCTCCTCCTTGGCTAGTTGGCCGGCGCCGCTCGCCCCCGGAGAAGAGGGACGGGAAGCCGACGCGAGTACCCGTACGCCTCGGCGGGCGAAGGCGCCCAGGAGGTAGGGAGAGGTCTCGCTCAGGCAACGCATGACGCGACCTAGGGCACGGCGAACTCGCTCCGCCCCCTCCTCTCGGTGATAGGATGGATGAGGCTTCGACCACCGCCGCCGCCTCCTCCTCATCGGGAGGGGGGAGGTGGTACACGGGCATGTCCGCGGACAACATCAAGGGTCTGGTTCTCGCGCTCTCCTCCAGCCTCTTCATCGGCGCCAGCTTCATCATCAAGAAGAAGGGCCTCAAGAAGGCCGCCTCCTCCGGTGTCAGGGCCGGTAATTCTCCCTTCCCATTCTCGCCCCGTGTCGATTTCTAGGGTGTTAGGTCTGTTCCGGATCATCATCCTGAAACGGAATTCTATTTCTATGCTGTCTGTCCAACACGCGCAGTTGGGACTTCCTGACTGAATTCGAAGGGAATGAGTGCCTTGAAATTGAAATCTTCGGTTCACCATTCGCACTCTAATTAGGAGGCTAACTATTTGCTATGTACTACTACTTGGATTGCCACCGTGTCCTGGACTATGCACTTAAGTGCCATTTCAATCTTAGCATTAGCAGATGTCACTTTTCCTGTGCTTGTTGTTTATGTCACAAGTTGGAGTTTAACTGTGGCGGTGACTAAGGCTCAAATTTGGGATGGTTTACTGCTTGCCTGCACTGAATGTGACACAGGCATCTAGCCCAAGCGTGGATAATTATGTCACACAGGCATGTAGCCCCAGCATAGATAACTGTGTCATATTGTATCCTTTCATTCTTAACCATATTAGGTATCACCCTTCGTAATCGTAGGCCATATCTGAAATGTTCGAAAAAAGGTTTGTAATCTTCCTGTTGCACTATATCTGTCTTTTATTGTCAACATGGTGATGCTCTTTGAACAAACTAGGTGACGCCTCAAACTTTTAAATGATGCCACAATTTTCAGCCTTCTGTTATACTGTTATCCTAAACAATTGTTGTGTTTATTTGTATGCCTTCTGTGAACTACTGTACCAGTGTGTGGTGGTATGCTATGTGTGAATTAATGTTCCATGTTATGACAGGGTTTGGTGGTTATTCTTATTTATACGAGCCTCTTTGGTGGGTTGGTATGATAACAAGTAAGCCCTGTTCTATCAGTTTTACTCTTTTTTATTCTGTTTATTTCTATGGATAGCTTGTAATCATACTGTCTATTTATTAAATTCTTTTGCAGTGATTGTTGGGGAAATTGCAAATTTTGCAGCTTATGCATTTGCTCCAGCTATTTTGGTCACTCCTCTTGGTGCTCTTAGCATTATTATCAGGCATGACTTTTGATTTACAATATTATGGTTTTGGTCTTATGAAACTTTTACTGATTTCATCATTAATATGGAGCTATGGGGCTATCTTTTGTTCTGCAGTGCTGTACTTGCACATGTGATGCTGCGTGAGAAGCTGCACATATTTGGTGTTCTTGGATGTGTCCTATGTGTTGTGGGATCCACCACAATTGTCCTTCATGCCCCCGCAGAACGTGAGATTGAGTCAGTGACAGAAGTATGGGATCTTGCTACCGAACCAGGTATTTGCTATTACATTGTTTTGTCTCTGGCCAATTTCATAATATTTCTTGAAGTGGCACTTATTCTGCTTTATCAACTTCAATGTGGCTTTAATCCTAACTAATTGATGATGTTTTTTTTTTCAGCCTTCACATGTTATGCAGCAGTAGTACTTGCTATAGTTGCCATACTTGTTTACCGGTTTGTCCCACTTTACGGACAAACACATGTCATGGTGTATATTGGTGTTTGCTCTCTTGTAGGTTCCATCTCGGTACGTTCTCTCTAGTTTTATCTTCCCGTATTTATCGTTCTCTAATCTCTAGCCATGTACTTTTTTACGAAGGTATTGGTTGAACTATGCAGGTCATGAGTGTGAAAGCTCTTGGTATAGCTTTGAAGCTGACCTTTTCAGGAACGAACCAACTCATATATCCACAGACATGGGCGTTTACTCTGGTTGTCATCACATGTATCATTACCCAAATGAATTACTTGAACAAGGTACTCCGATTTCCTCACAGTGAACCAAAGTTGTATTTTTGCCCCTTCCATGATCTAGCATACCAGCATACTATTGAGCGTTTCTAACTATTTTGTTTTCCAACCAAGCGGATTATCTGGAACCATGCATGAATTGAGCTAAGCTAAAAAAAAAAGACTATTTTGAAAACTAGTCAATTCAATGATGACCCTCCATGGATTCACCTATATAGGCTGCGGCTAACGTTGCAAACGTAAGGGCTTGAAATATCGTCTGCTAATACACGACCAATTAGTGTTTGGACAAAAAGTTTTTCCGTCATCCCATTTTGAGGACTCACAGAAATACCTCGGATAGTACCACAATCTCTTCTACGCACAATAATATGTTGAACTACTTCAACAAGTCTACGTGTAAGATATCCAGCATCCGCTGTTCGTACAGCAGTATCTACAACCCCTTTGCGGGCTCCGTAGCAGGAAATTATATATTCTGTCAAAGAAAGTCCCTCGCGTAAATTGTGCTTGTGGAAATTCTCAAGCGAGTGTAGCTGAAAATGAAGAGGAAAGATTTTGCCAAAAATGTGGGGTATAATTTGTTGATCTTCGTAGCCACGTGCAATAATCCTCTACAGGCCCACCCTCTCTTCTTCTTCTCTCTCTCTCTCCTCCCTCCCTCCCCCCTCTCCCCCATATCTGAAATTCAATTCATTTACGATGAAGTTGTAGCATTGTGTCCTGTGCACCGGTACTATTCACGTGAACAGTACGTGGTTATTGTTCACGTGAATAGTGCGTAGCTCGTGTTCACGCGTAGCACCGTTTTGGTTGGATTCGTTTCCCAACTTTATTGGATTAGTTTCCTTACATATAAGATTAAATTTGTTAGGATAATCTATTTCCATAATATTAGAGATAAATTTCTCCATCCAATCTATATAAGGATGAGAGTGTATCTTTTTTTTATTAAGCAATAAGAAGAAAGAGTTATTCTTGTCTCTCTTTCAAGTTCTTCTCCCTAGTTTGTGATCCCTCCTTTCTCCTAAAGCCTCTCTCCTTCAGCTGTGCTGTCCCGATCATCTTCTGTACGGTATTTATCCCGTTATCATCTAAGGATCATAGCAATTTTAAGTTGTTATGATCCTTGCGTGTAATGATCCTTATATCATTACAGGGGTAAATACCGTACATAGGAGAGCCGATACGGCCCAATTGAAGGAGTGGTCTTAGGAGAGACCATAGACTGGGGAGAAGAACTTAGGGGAGACTAAATTATTTCTTCTTGCTTAATAAGAATAGATGACAATGCCGTCCTTATATAGAGCCGGCCCTAACAAGCACAATCTAAACTTTCCAACTAATAGAGATGCTATTATATGTTTTAAAGATATCAACTTGCTAATCAAGTTGATACTATTCTTAATATAATCAGCCAGCCTTAGGAAGATGCAGCTGTTGTTTCCATGTGTAAACATTAACCACTCACTGTTCACATGAACAGTGATTGTGCACTGTTCATATAAACAGTGCCTCTGCGCATAACACATTGTAAAAGTAACTTCCTCAATACTGCTTTATTCTTGTCTCAACTGGGCAAATCATACCATCAGAATAACATTGAATTTACTTGCCTGACCAAGAAAGCATTTTCTAAACAAACGATGACAATGATTTTCCCCCTTGAATGCAGGCCCTTGACACATTTAATACAGCAATTGTATCCCCCATTTACTATACCATGTTCACGTCTTTAACCATCTTGGCTAGTGTCATCATGTTCAAGGTATGATGTTTCAATTGTTGTAGCTGATATTTTGTGTCTTTCCTGCTTTTGTTCTAAAATTTGTGCTGCGGATAGTCCGTAAGAATGATTCAGCTAGGTTTCCTGTCCTTTTTGAAATGGAAATCCATGAGATTTTGTTTAGGTAGTATGAAGCAAGCAGTTGATAAAATAAATATGAAATAGCATGCGCTTCAGGCATACTCTGCAAATGCTTAAGTCAGAACTTGATAGTTGCTTTGCAAGTTATTCTGTTTTTTTATATCTAAGTGCAGGACTGGGACAGACAAAATCCGACACAAATTGTGACAGAGATGTCTGGCTTTGTCACAATCCTTTCTGGAACTTTTCTACTCCATAAAACAAAGGACATGGCCGACGGTGCCGAATTTCTGACCGAACTGTCATTTTCTTCTTCCTTTTGTCGGTTGCATGTTCTAAAACCACATTGTTTTTATGTGACATTTTAGGGCTTTCAACTTCATTCCGCCTTCCAACATCTTCATCATTTCGGTTCTCCAAACAAACAAACGAAGATGGTGAAGGAATTTCTCTTAGATCGTCATCATTTCGGTTCTCCAAGCAAATAGACGAAGATGTTGAAGGAATTCCTCTTAGATCGTCAGAATCACTTCGATCACCACATTGATGTCCGTTTGCGGATCATTAATTTACACGAGTGGGTGTATATGTACAGGAGCTTGTACTCATAAATGCTCTCTTTTATTATTTTGGTTTGAGGGAAATGTTTTCTTTTATTGGGCATAATGTAATGTAGAGTCGAGCCTCTCATCTGTTGTTTGGCTGACTCGTGTGTCTGTTTTCACAGCATAGTGCTATTTAAGCCCAAAGTATATCTTGTCAGTGGTTAGCACTGGAGTGAAAATGTTGTCTATTGCTGTTGCGCTATGCTGGGCATTGGGCGATATACTGGATGGTCACTAAAAGGTGTTATGTTACTACTACAACCTTGTTCTTGAAATGGGCAAATGAATAGCTCTGTGAGAAGAAAACACGATGCATTGCCAGGCCCATAATATTTATTATATCACTCATTCCACTCGTAATACACCACACACACTGGTAGTTGTACTCCACTCCCTTCTCTACTAATTTCAATGTGGCAGCAAAATCTCAATGCACGTGCTGATCAATTGCACCGTCCATCTTTCGCAACATAAATCACTCAAAAGTCAAAACAAAGTTTATGGATATCGACCTTAGGGCTGTTTGTTTCGACCAGCATTGCATACTCCTAGAATCTGCGGCTCAAACAAAGGGCGATTTTCATCCGATTCTAAGTGGCGAAGCTAGAATCCGGAAAATGAACTAGTAGCCGGAAGGGGGTTATCCAACTTCTCCGGATTCTCAGATTCTCGGAAATTGAAACAGAGCCCTTAGGCACGGTGCTAGCTTTTAGCTCGGTGGAGCCCCAGAGGTTCGGTTAGCAGGTCTGAGGTTTACTTCCGTCCCGTTGCAGAGCGAGCGCGTGAATTCGAAATTTGCAGGCAAAGAAACCCTGGGTTGGGCGGCGCCTTCTTCTTCTTTTCCCGCTTCACCTTCGAATCCAAGGGAAGGGATCGAATCGAATCGAATCGATGGCGTCTCCCCACCCTTCGACATCTGCGGCGACTTGGACCTGGAGGACGACGACCCCGCCACCGCTCGCCGCAACCCTAACCCTAACCCTCCTCCGCTTGCCGCCCCGACGCCCAACGGCCTCAACGACCGTCTCCTCCGCCTCACCCGCAGCCGCCCTCGCCCCAATCCTCCGCCTCCAGGTATCCTATCTAACCTAGATTGATTCGTCTTCGTCGCCGTCCAATCAATCGGACTACTTCCTAACTATTCTTCTTCTTTCCCCGCAGAAGCCCAAGCCAGGAAGGTCAAGCTCGCCGGCCGCCGCCGCCTATGCAAGTTCTCCGCCGCCGACAGCATCTGCAACATACTGGACGACCTCACCACCCGCCTCGACTCACTCTCGGTCGACAGGCCCAAGGCAAGGGCTAAACCCCAAGTGCCCCGCTGCCGTGCGCCATCACAGACCCAGATGCGGGGCACTATGAGAGTGCCGCGTCTTCACTGGGTTCCACCCTGACGAGGCAGCCAAAGGGGCAGCTGCGGATGCGGATGGAAACCCCAAGTGGCCCCTTGAGGTTTCCAGTTCGGATGAAGCTGCGGTGATCGCGAGATGTGCTACCAATGCATGATACTAGTAATGGGTAAGGGAAATGATACCAAAGTGTATGTAGAGATAGCTCTATGCCAACAGCTGGTGCAAGTGCAACACACACAGATTTACTTATAAAACAAACCGAATGCTCATGCGTTGCTGCAGATTTTAAAATTTATCCAAAGTGTATGTAGAGATAGCTCTATGCCAACAGCTGGTGCAAGTGCAACAACACAGATTTACTTATAAAACAAACTGAACTTTTATTGGGCATAATGTAATGTAGAGTCGAGCCTCTCATCTGTTGTTTGGCTGACTCGTGTGTCTGTTTTCACAGCATAGTGCTATTTAAGCCCAAAGTATATCTTGTCAGTGGTTAGCACTGGAGTGAAAATGTTGTCTATTGCTGTTGCGCTATGCTGGGCATTGGGCGATATACTGGATGGTCACTAAAAGGTGTTATGTTACTACTACAACCTTGTTCTTGAAATGGGCAAATGAATAGCTCTGTGAGAAGAAAACACGATGCATTGCCAGGCCCATAATATTTATTATATCACTCATTCCACTCGTAATACACCACAAGTTGTACTCCACTCCCTTCTCTACTAATTTCAATGTGGCAGCAAAATCTCAATGCACGTGCTGATCAATTGCACCGTCCATCTTTCGCAACATAAATCACTCAAAAGTCAAAACAAATGCATGATACTAGTAATGGGTAAGGGGAAATGATACCAAAGTGTATGTAGAGATAGCTCTATGCCAACAGCTGGTGCAAGTGCAACACAGATTTACTTATAAAACAAACTGAATGCTCATGCGTTGCTACAGATTTTTAAAATTTATCATACTACATGTTTTAAAACTTACATGTGATAAAAATTTTTAGAATATGAATACAAACATGTTCTAAAAGTTTTTAAATCCGTCAAGTAAGTCGGAAGCCGTCGATCACACCTCGTGCTCATAAGTCGGAAGACATCGACCACACCTCGTGGTCGTAGGTCGGAAGCCCTTGAGCACACCTCGTCGTTGTAAGTCGGAAGCCCTCAAGCGCACCTCGTCGTTGGAAGTCGGAAGCTGTCCACCATCATGCATGATCGTAGGTCAGGAGCGGTCGACCATCGCTAGTGGTCGTAAGTTGGCAGCGGTCGATGATCGATCGTGGTCCTAAATCGGGAACCTTCGACAATGGCTCATAGTTGTATGTCAGAAGCCGATGACCATCGTTCGTGGTCGTAAGTCGGAACACATCGACCAGCGCTCGTGGTCGTAAGTCGGAAGACATTGACCACATCTCGTGGTCGTAAGTCGGAACACATCGACCAGTGCTCGTGGTCGTAAATCGGAAACTGTCGATCACACCTCGTGATCATAAGTTTGAAGGCGTTGACCATCGCACATGATCGTAGGTCGGGAGCAGTCGATCATCACTGGTGGTCGTACATTGGTAGGCCTCCGGTGCGCTTGTGCCTGTCGCCGACCACGGTGCCACCGCCACCGCTTGACCTGCTCGGCCCCAACTTCGACCACAACCCTTCGATGTCGACCACGGGCCACTTCGACCATGGCCCCGACTTCAACCACGACGTCAACCTCAACCACGGCCCCGACTTCGACCACGCCCCTCGACTTCGACCACTGCCCCCTTCAACCACTGACCACGACCCTGAAAGATTAAGCTTCAATTAAATTGATTAAGAGCGAGATTGAAAGATCAAGCTCAGGTTAAGTTGGTTTTGGTGTTAATGACAAAATACCATAATGAGATTTCAATGATAATAACAAATACCATTATGTTGTTTTGGTGATAATGACAAATGCATATATGAGACTAATATGCTTGTTTAAATTTATTTATGCTTAGTCTCATTTAATGGAAAGGTGAAATCAAAAGATGTATGCATTCGAAATCACTCTCTCATATATTAATGCATTCCTTAGATTCAAAATATAGATTGAACTCCACTAATTGTTCAAAATAAATATGTACATATATCTTTATTATATTCACTTGTATGCACACATTTAGGGGAGCTCTCTATATGTTTTGGAGTTTCATGAGTATTGAGTCATGCTTCTTTCAATATCCATTCCTTAAATCCAAAATATAGATTGAACTCCACTAATTGTTCAAAATAAACCCCCTCTACTTCACAAAAAATGTGTATTCTTTGTTGGATAGCACCCTGTATTTTTCTAAAATTACATACGAGTCCTCGTTTAGTTACGTATAGATCTTTACAGGTCGGTTTTTTTGCGAAAAAGTCCTTTTATTTTCCAAAATTATGTATGTGTCCTCGATTTTTTTAAGAAACTCCCCGCGAATTATCGTCTCTTTTGCTTCGGTCCACATGGTAGCTAGCGCGACGTGTCACCGCGCTTACGCAGCTAGTTTATGTTTATGCGAGGAGGTTTCTTCTCAAAATGATCGATAAGTACACCAAGTGCAATAACACTTACCGGGCCCCTCACAAAGGTTGCGTGGGTATGCTGCATCTTCCTCAGTGGAATGGAGATTGGAGGGCTGACTGTAATGTTCACCTCTTCATATAGTGTTGCAACTGTTGAAAAATATGAGCAATATTTTAATTTTTACTGTGAGATAAATACAGTAAAAGACTATTAATGTAAAACTCATAACTAACAACAGGGTACTCATTGTATTTCAGAATATAGATGAAGCAAAGCAAGAGTGGTTGCACAAATGCGCTGTTCAGAAACCTTATTGTTGCTTTGTGCTGGTACTCTCTGCGGTAATGGTTCGGAGATAGCCGCTCTCCCTCCTTCTCGGTACACACCGAAAAGAAAGGCCGATGAGGTTCGGTCGCTCAACACTTAGTACAATTTTACCAGAGAGAAAGAAGACAATGTGAGAAAGAAATGGTGGAGTTCAGGCTGCTAAGCCTGTACGTCTCTAGGCCTTTTATAGACGTCCATCGTCTCCTCTTTCTATGATAAGCTAGAGCTTTTGTGAGCTAGCGACCGGTAGAGTTCACCGTTTGAGATTAAGTTTTCATGATTTTTTTGTTTGCACCAAACCGAAATCTACGTAAATCTTTACTATTATAAAAGAATAAGTTAGTGGTTGTACATCTATTCTCTTTCAACCGTTCTACTCTCTTAGCTTCTTATCATTCTTCATTTATCAATCGATCAGACCAACTCTTTTCTATAGCACGATTTTTTATATATTTAATAACAATAACGATAAAATTTAAAAGGTTCTTTTTCTGGGGAGAGCATAACGCACCACCCTCAGAGGTTTAGAGCGAGCGGGATTCGAAATTTGCAGGCAAATTCACATTCCCTAAACCCTACCTAGGCGCCTTCTTCCTCCTCCGACGAACGAACGAACCCTGCAAGCAGATACCACTCCTCCTCCATTCCCAGCGTTCCCGTTCTAAAGGGAGGGAAGGGGTCGAATCGATGGCGTCTCCCCCACCCTTCGACATCTGCGGCGACTTCGACCTGGAGGACCACGACCCCGCCACCGCCGATCGCCGCAACATTCCCCATCCTCCGCTCGCCGCCCCGACGCCCAACGGCCTCAACGACCGTCTCCTCCGCCTCAACCGCTGCCGCCCTCGCCCCCAAATCCCTAACCCTAATCCTGACCCCAGTCCTCCGCCTCCAGGTATCCTATCCTAACCTATCTATCTAGATTGATTGATTCGTCTTCGTCGCCGTCCAATCAATCGGACTACTTCCTAACTCTTCTTCTTGCCCCGCGGAAGCCCAAGCCAGCAAGGCCAAGTTCTCCGCCGACGACAGCATCCGCGACATACTAGACGATCTCACCGCCCGCCTCGACTCTCTCTCGGTCCACAGGCCCAAACCCCAAGTGGCCCCGCTGCCCTGCGCCATCACAGACCCAGATGCGGGGTACTATGACACTGCCGCGTCGTCACTGGGTTCCACCCCTGACAAGGCAGCCGAAGGGGCAGAGGCGGATGGAAACCCCTTGCCCCTTGAGGTTTCCAGCTCGGATGAAGCTGCGGTGATCGCGAGACCACAACCTTCAATTGCCCCAGCCTATAGGGATCCTGGTGAGGACGTCAACGACAAGGGGACGAAGAAAGACATAGCAGGAGCTTATGGCGTTAAGGATAGCCAAAGTAGGGCATCAAAGCCCACATCCTTTGTGGACTGTGATGATGATGGGGATGAGGAGGAGGAGGAGGAGGAGAAAGCAACAGGAGCTTATGCTGTTAAAGAGGTAAGCAGGAGGGCGTTGAAGGCCTCGTCTTTTGGGGATCATGGCAATGATGATAAGATGAAAGGAAAAGGAGCTTATGTCCTTGATAAGGTGTCAAGGAGGGCGCCCAAGGCCTCAATGTTCGGGGATTATGATGCTGGTGACGACGACGACAATGCTTGGAAGGAGAAGGAAAACCGTGGGGTTGTTGAGGACGATGATGAGCATGTTGACTGGGAGAAGAGAGAGGACTTCAAGATGGAGCCCACTGGAAGTGGCGTAATGTTGAAGACGTACAAGCTCCCAGGAAGGATATTTAAGATGCTTTACCCCCATCAGCGTGAGGGGCTCAGGTGGCTTTGGGTTCTGCATTGCAGGGGAACTGGAGGGATCCTAGGGGATGACATGGGCCTCGGCAAGACCATGCTGGTGCAACCCTTCATTCTGCTTCTAGTTTCGTTTATTTTTAAGTTTTTTATTCATTGTTGTTTGGTTACAGCAAGGCTTAAGAGAATATCTCGTGGTACCATTGATGCTAGTTGGTTATGCCCCTTGTATATCAGGGCTGTAACTATTGATTGGGGCTGTTTTTTTTCCAATTAATGGCAGGATCAGGGGAGGCTTTTGTTTACTTCGTGTGGATACCTTCATGTTTTGGTAGTATACTACAGAAAGTGTGAATACCTGCATCTTTTGCGCTGTTTAGTTTCTGCATTTATGAAACTGAAAGCAACTTTCATCCGACACAATAATCGACCTCTTTTCTTGCTATCACAAGTGTAATTAAGGTGGTTTCCTAATTAGCTTCATGGTGCGAATTACATTGACACTTTTTTCCCTTTAGCCACTGTCTAGTGTCTACTATGAATATTAAGTGGTGCAATGTGAGTGCAATCCACTAATGAGTTCTTGCATCCTTATTTTTTGTCATGCAGGTTTCTGCTTTCCTAACTGGATTGTTTCATTCCCGTTTAATCAAGAGAGTGTTAATTGTTGCCCCAAAAACACTTCTGACTCACTGGATTAAGGAACTTTCAGTTGTGGGCCTCAAAGAGAAGATCAGAGAGTAGGATCTTCTATATGCATATAGATATTTTCTCAAATTGATAGCGGTCAAGTCCTGTTATTCGGTGTTAATTGTCTATTCCTTTTCTTTTGGCAGCTACTCTGGTCCCAGTACCAATGTTCGCAACTATGAGCTTCAGTATGCCTTCAAGGTTGGGTCTCCTAACATACATTTGTTTTCCATTAGGATCATTCATAACCTGGCTTGTTCCAAGTTTGGATTTTGTAATACCTGGGAATCCTAAATGTTTAAAGTTCAAGCAGAGATTCATTCGTACACAGTATCGTTTTAAAGAATACCTTGTTTTTCCAAGATATTTTATTGAAACTTAGCAGGTATTCTAACTTCTTATCGTTTTTCTACAGGACGGCGGTATCCTTCTAACAACGTATGACATTGTCCGTAACAATTACAAGCTGATTAAAGGTAACTTCTACTATGGTGCTGAGGGCGATGAGGAAGAAGTATTATGGAACTATGTTATTCTTGATGAGGGGCATATTATCAAGAACCCAAAGACACAAAGGGCACAAAGTTTATTTGAAATACCTTGTGTCCATCGCATTGTCATTAGTGGAACACCTATACAAAATAACTTGAAGGTACCATCCTCTCTGAAATTCCTGAAACCTTGTACTTAACATGTTATATGCTTTGTCTTCTTATTACCAATGCAAGTAAACCTGATTATTCTTGCAGGAAATGTGGGCTCTATTCTATTTCTGTTGCCCAGAAGTCTTGGGTGACAAGGAAGAGTAATTCACTTACTCCCATTATTTTTCTGCATTTCCGATGTTGCTTGATTTTACAAAATCTAGTGTCATTTATTTCTCAAGATTATGACAGGTTCAAAATGAGGTATGAGATGGCTATCCTTCGAGGAAATGATAAAAATGCTACCAATCGAGAGAAGCACATAGGCTCAAATGTGGCAAAGGTACTTATTTTTCTCTGGGTTTGTGTTCAAAACTTCAAATAAGAGATGGATGGTATGTGAGTCCTGTTTCCTGTTGTTATCGTGGTCGCACAACTTTAGTGTTTCCTCATTGTTTTGGGTATTTATTAATTTGGAGATCCAGTTGTTCATCTATGTTGGTATTTTGTATTGTAAAAGGTTATAGTGTTTGATATATTCCAACCTGTGTAATGGCATTATTTTTTGTTACTATTATTTCGTTGAGAAAATCACAAATTAAACACCAGCAGAGTTCTTATTACATAGACTGCATTCATATATGAGCAAACTAGTACATTCATCTCTGATTTGACTTGTGAAACACTGCATATAGGCTGCATTCAGACTCCAGACTAACTAAAATCCACTTTTAGTTAAAAGTTGTGAGAGGGCAAGCCAGTTCGATTAAGCCATTTCAGTTTGCTGTATTTTGTTGTTGAAATGTCACCCGTCCTTCTAGATTATTACTTCAAGTCTGTTGTACTAAACATGTTATAATATGTGGTTTTTGGTTTGGTACTTGACTATTCTTCACAGGAATTAAGAGAACGGATAAAGCCATACTTTTTGAGACGCATGAAAAGTGAAGTGTTCCTTGATAGTGGCACAACAGAAGATAAAAAGCTTGCTAAGAAGAATGAGCTAATTATCTGGCTGAAATTAACAGCTTGCCAGGTACAATTTTCGGTATCATTGATGCAAAACTCGTTGAGTTATTGGTTAATGGTGATTTTTCTATTTTTCTTTCTTTTGGGTGCAGAGGCAGTTATATGAAGCTTTTCTGAACAGCGAACTAGTTCATTCATCAATGCAGGGATCACCCTTGGCCGCAATCACGGTAAGCATCACGTTCAAAGCTATTTCTTTGTAGTTTGTACTGATCCTGTCTACCTTTATTTGTCCTCTGTATCCTTTGGCATTTACTCACCAATTTATTTTCACATATACTCATCATATAATTTTTTTATGGGAGGAGGCATTTACTCATCGTATGATGTTGTGGATAGTGTTGGGTGGATTCTTTTGGGCTGTGGCTAGTTACTGTAGCATAAGCTATAAATCACAAGCCATAAGTGGAAAGGAACCCAGCCGTTGTTTTTGTGATGCACATTCTCTTGTTGCTTAATGGCCTAAATTTATTAAAAAAACATTTTTAATGTGCATGTTCCTTGGTGCAATTGTTTTTTTGTTTCATTTTTTTTCCTTATAAACAGATTTTGAAGAAAATATGTGATCACCCACTGCTATTGACTAAGAGAGCCGCTGAGGGTGTATTGGAAGGCATGGATGCAATGTTAAATAATCAGGAAATGGGAATAGTCGAGAAAATGGCCATGAACCTTGCAGATATGGCTCATGATGATGACGCACTGCAAGTTTGTCAGGATGTCTCCTGCAAGTTATCTTTTATCATGTCCTTGTTGGTAAGCATTATTTGATGCGTGCCCATATTAGTTGGTAGCAATGTATTTGTTTATCTAAATTCAAATGGTTAATGTCTAATGTTGCAGCGGAATCTTGTTGAAGAGGGGCACCATGTTTTAATCTTTTCGCAGACTCGTAAAATGCTAAATCTTATTCAGGTCTGTTCTTGTTATGTTAATCCTTGTTTGCTCTACAGTGCATGACATTTTCTTGTGATTTAATATATTACTATTCAGAGCAAACTATTTGCTTTGGACCCTTTGTCACTCTTGTGTCTTGGCATACATGATAAACTATGTAACTGAGGAATCACATAAATGGCCAATTTCTTCCAGCGGATGTATGCTGAAATTAAAATATGTGTACACATTACTGTCACTTGGACATTTGTGTACACCAGAAGAGCCACATCACATTCAAATCCTGTTTGATAGTGAAGTAGAACAACTTGGTTAGCCATTATCTATTTATTTTCATTATAAAAAAAATAAAACTTTTGCTGCTATCTAATATTTAGAATCATCTATGCACGCCCAATTCGTTTTTTTAATTCAACATATTGTTGCTTTCATTTATCTTGTAATCTGAAATTGTTGGGTTGTCTTGGAATATTGCTACCGTCAATTCCCTCACACCTTGGTAGGAACAGCTTTCTTGGCTTCTCCTCTTGCCAATATTTGTTATGTGGCCGTTGTAATTTAATAATGATAGTTTTATTTGCAATTGTGTTACATTTAGTTCCATGAAATGGAGCTTTTTTCCTGGAGCTGCTTATTTTTGTCAACTGCTGTTCATATTTTTCACTTTCAAATTCCGATTGTATTTCATATTTCAAAAATGTGTGGCCATCTACTTTTCATATTTAAAAAATGTAGGGCTTTCCGCTAGTTCTGCTCAAGATATTCAGGAAGCGTTACTTCCCATGACAAATTGCTACATCAATCTGGAGTTCTTTTCCCTGTAATGGTTGAGGTACACTGATTTGTGAGAACTTGAAACTTTGAAAGAAAATGTTCTGATAACTTGAGTTCTTAGCTTGAGCAGTAGCTTTTTGGCATCCATGATCTACTGCTGGCATCAAAGTGCATATAACAGCAATGATGCTTTGGCTATTTGCACCATAGTGTTGTTGTACTCTTCATTTACAGTTCCATTTTTGTTGAGTTTGTGTACTGCCATCATTTTTAAAACGTGAATGCTTACCAACATTCTTTGCTATAACTTTGGCCTATTAGCTTAATGCATTTGATTATTGCAACAGGAAGCTATATTATTAGAGGGCTACAGGTTTTTGCGCATTGATGGTACCACCAAGGTTTCTGAGAGGGAAAGGATTGTGAAGGTTCCTCTCCATGTTTCCCTTTTTAATGTTATGTCATGGACATGGTTGTCACGGCGTCGCCTAGGTGTCGCCTAGGCGACGCCAAGTCGTCCTGGCGCCGGGGAGGATCGCCTCGCCTTGGCCCAAACCCTAGCTTCACCGCCTCCTTCCGTCCCTTGCGCCTCCTCCGTCCCCCGCCGCCTTCTTCCCTCCCGCCAGATCCTCCGTGCCGGCCACCTCCCTCCAGTGCTCCCGCCGCGAGGGAGGGAGGCGACGGGGAGGCGGCGGCAGGAGAGGCGTCGGGGAGGAGTCGGGAGACGGGAGTGGGAGTCGACGGGGGGAGGCGGCGGCAGGGGAAGGCGTCGGGGGTGATATAGTCGCCGGGCCCTCGCCTAGGCGTCGCTGGGCCCTCGCCTAGGCGTCCAGGCGCCCCTTACTCGCCGTGGTCGCCGACTCCGCCGTGACAACCATGGTCAGGGACTCAATTATATCTGCACTGTTGCTTACGTATTATGTATTTGCATCCCCCAGGACTTCCAAGAGGGTCCTGGAGCTCCAATATTTTTGCTGACCACACAAGTTGGTGGGCTTGGACTTACTCTCACCAAGGCTGCTCGTGTCATAGTAGTTGATCCTGCTTGGAATCCAAGGTACCCGGACAATGACACCTTCCTGATCGACTGTATTGCTTTTGTTTTTTGTAGAATGCTTGTCACTGCAAGTTCTTATTCCTTAGCACATTCTTATTTTTCTTTTTACAGTACGGACAATCAAAGTGTCGATCGTGCTTATCGAATTGGACAGACCAAAGATGTGATTGTATACCGCTTGATGACATCAGGAACCATTGAAGAAAAGATATACAAATTGCAGGTTCAAATATGAATTGAGAATTTTTACTTGCTGGGCGTGTGTCATTCATATCTAATTCTTTGAAGCAATGATTAGAAACCTTGTTAAAAGGACGAGCTTCTTTTACCTGATTTAAATGGTGATATTTAGTGTGTTTTTCTTTGTAGCTTGACACTACTAATGTTTGCTTTCTAGGAGTGACATCTCTAGCTTTAAGTTTTATACTTCCACGTACTCAAATTGCATTGGCAAGTTTTTTTAGTAAAACGAAAGCTAGACAAGTGAGATATAATGTTTTTTTTGTCCAGGTCTTCAAGGGGGCTCTGTTTAGGACAGCCACAGAGCACAAAGAACAAACACGTTACTTCAGCAAGAGGGTACTTATCCTGATACCCCTTCTTGTCATTGTTTGGTCCATGTCCTACTGGATACTATGGTTAGTTCTTATGTGTACCTTCAGGACATTCAAGAGCTTTTTAGTCTGCCAAAACAAGGTTTTGATGTTTCCCTTACGCAAAAACAATTGCAAGAAGAGCATGGACAGCAACTTGTCATGTAAGATGTCTATTTTCATTCTATTAATTCTAGCACAGTTACTTTGACCTTGATGAGTTCACTGTGTGGTACTTTGAAAAGTTTGTTATCGATATTGCCTTTAATGCTTGATGTTGATAATTGGTGTCATCAATCTGAGGTTCGATAACATTTTCACATAAATTTGAAATGAAAATGGTTGTGATAAATGATAATTACCATGGTATTAATCAGGCAGAAAGTGCACACACAAATGCGGAGGTTCCTCCAGGATTCAGTAGGTGTTTTGATATACAGATGGCTTTAGTTCTTTAGCAAATGATAATGGTGTAGGTCAGAAAAATGTAGCTGCTATTTTTGAAATGAATTTACTGGTCAGGGAGTTGCTCGATCTTCCCTCAAAAGAAAAAGAAAAAGAAAAGAAGGGAGCTGCTCAATTCCTGAGCAATGGTTGCTGGTAATTGTATGTTGAGCGCTGAGAAGTTTGTTCCCTGTGTAATGTATCTTGCAGGGAGGAGTCCTTGAGGAAGCACATAGTGTTTTTGGAGCAACAAGGAATAGCGGGCGTGAGCCATCACAGCCTCCTATTTTCTAAAACAGCACTCTTGCCTAGGTTGAATGAGAATGATGCACTGGACAGGTTGGCGTTTGCTGCCTTCAACACATACTAGCATACGTTTCTTGTGCTTGCAGAATTTCTTTTGCTAGGCAGGCATGTTCCAAGGTGTATCTAATAATAACAATGCTGTTTCTGTGTGCAGCAATCCTCGAGCCATGCCCATGATGACCAAGCAGTACTACAAGGGATCCTCATCTGACTATGTTGCCGATGGGTAAGCAGCATCAATCAATCTTTGTGTGCAGCGAGTGCGAGTGGGTTGCACTGAGTACGTACGTGCGACCGGTATACTTGACTGTCTACTCCATTTTCATGAAGGGCTGCCCATGCGTTGAAGCCAAAAGACGAACGATTCACTGCTCGAACATACTCACCGAGCAACACAAATTCAGAGAGCCCTGAAGAGATCAAGGCTAAGATCAACCGGCTGTCACAAACCCTTGCTAACACGGTAACTCAGTCTCTTGAATGGATGCTTGCAATCTTTAGAGTATGAGAGCGATAAATAAATTGTTGTAGGCGCTGGTGTCGAGGCTGCCCGATGGCGGAGAGAAGATAAGGAGGCAGATAAATGAACTGGATGAAAAGCTGACGGTGATCGAGTCTTCTCCCGAGCAGTCCTCTTCGCACGAGCAAGTGATCTGCTTGGATGACCTCAGTGCAGATATGCAAAACGTTTAACCTTTTTCTTTTTCTGTTGTTGATCCTGGCTCGGGTATCCAAGTCTTTTGCTAGGCCGCGTCATTTCGTCTCTCCTTGCTGCTTGTCCTCCTATTCTTTTGGCTGGCTGGCGTTTTTTTGTAGATATAAACATTTTGGCTATCACTGACTGGCTGGCTACGAGGGGTATCATCAGTGGGAAGCTAAGCCGCAATGTTGCTCTCTCTCATCATCTTTACTTTTACAAGCTTGAATTTAGGATGTATGTATGCCCTGATAAAGCACTAGCCGTAGCAATAGCTGATACCAGCTGAACACGCCGAGTTCTCCTTTGGTAACGCAGTGGGAATCCAGACGGGCAATAACTCGCTTGGTGAAAGATTTGATTGCCACTATCGAGTCGTCGTTTCTGCAGCGACAACGCAACGAAAGCGTTCCCCTTGATGCTACGTACATACCAGTAACATCTATTTAGTCAGTTTTTGGCGCTCTAGTTAGACTCGCAAACATAAGAATACGACGGACCAGGATCGGATGGATCTTGCGTGAACTCTACTCTCCTAGTGAAGTCTATTAGTGGAGTAGTCATAGTCACTCCACAAGAGTAAAGTAGAGGCATTGATTTAAGTTAGTAATCCCCCGTCTGTCATCTTGAAGATGCAAGCTGAGGCCTGAGCAGGAGGTCCAGCCAGCCCAGGGGAGGCCAAATCAAATGTTCGGCAGATGGAGACTACAATGAAGGGCATGTTCTTTTTTGGTGCGGTTTGTGACTTTTAGACTGTTCATGTTAAAGATTACAGAGTAACAAAAACTTACGTGTGATTTTTGCTAATATAAATGAAGTCAGTAAAGTATGTACTACAATTAACTAGTAGACTCTATCTTGAAAAAATAATCCGTTTAAAAGCTAGTTACTGTAGAAAAGACGAAAAACAGCTTTTAGAAGCTAAAAAGAACATGGCCGAAGACTGATTACTCAGCGATTTTTTTACTGTCATTTATGAAATGAATTACTTTCTATAATATACAAAAAGGAACCCACAACAATTAATCCGATGAGTTGCGCGACTTAAGATTCTACAGAATATTATGGAGGGGCTTGACGACATTGAGCGTATGGAAGAGTGTGTAGAATAGTAGCTCTGCGATGTATACGTTGTCCTTCTCTGCATACGAAAGGAATACAATATAACCGATGATATTGTTGTTGATTGTTATGGAGAGGCGCTTCCTCTCAAGTATGTCATGGTTCTGTGGTACGTCGAGCGAGCGCTTCGGCTCCATGAGCTCGGCCAGCATACGAAATAAAGGGCCCGTTGTTATGAACAAGCTCCAAATAGTATGACAAAAAACCCCGAGCCCTGGTGCCTTGACGAAGACGGACAAGGAACAAGTAGCGGAGGAGGAAGAGATGGTGAACTAGCTTGGAGTTTGTTGCAGTCTGAATTGAAATAGTAATCAGTAAAGCAGGCAGTTTTCTGAAACCTGTTAAGCACTGCAATTCCAACCCCACTATATATATATATATATATATATATATATATATATACCGTATGTTGAGAAATGCGCACCAACAGATCAGATCAGACGAACTAGTAGATGTTGATCAGATCAGACCAAATCAAATCAAATCAAATAAAATCAAGATCAAAGGAGAAGGGCGAGCAGCGCGTTGAATATGGTCTCCGGGCTAGCCCACTTGCTTGGTCGTCTGGTGATTGCGCTTTGCAGCTGGTCGAGCCGACGACCATCCAGCAGCAGATTCCTCTGCAGTTGGAAGGGAACACGTCTCAGGCAAGCAAGTGAATGCGAATGCGATGCACGTAGGACAGACAGGAGTGAGAGACGACCTTGGAAGCCTCCCTGAGAGGTCCCCAGCACTCGATCCGGTTGTACTTGCCGGAGCTGGAGTGGAAGTGCACCCACACCTTCGCCTCCATCAGCTCCGGCTGCTCCGCAAACAGCGCCGCGTCGCCGTACACCACCGCCTTGAGAACCTTGGATTTGGCTCAGCTCGTTAGTCCTCCTCGTCCAAGGAGCGAATGAATGCAGCAAGAGCTCCTCGTTATTAATTAAATTACCAGCGGCAGCTCCTTGTAGAAGACGTAGTATCTGAAGCCGGCGGCGAGCTCCTGCAGGAGGCTGGCTCCGCTGACGTAGCAATGCACGTGCAGGGTCATCTCCCCGCTCATCATCTCCTTCCACTCGGCGAACACGTCGTCCCTCTGCCAGCTCCGCAGCTGCTCGCTGCTGATGCTGTCGGAGACCGCCAGCGTCAGGTTGGCGGTGAAGTCGCAGTGGGTCAGGGTGTAGGCCCTGGGGAACATCCTCTGCTGCTGCTCCTCGCCGCCGACGAACTCAACCTTGAGCTTCGCCGCGTTGAAGCTCGTCGGAGGGCCCAGTATCTTGGCTGCCTGCCCAATGCACGCATGCCCACTCGTTTCGCTTCACATTCAGACAAGAAACAGGGCGATCGATTTATTTACCAGGGAGGAATACAGTAGGTCAGATCTCCTGCTGTCGCAGCTGACGACCAAGAAACGCGACGCTTGCCTCCTCCTCCTGCTCCTGGTCGCGACGGCGGCGGAGAGGCAGAGCGCGGCGCTGCGCGGCGCCATCGATGAAAGCGAGCAGCTATTTAGGACGGACAGGGTAATGCAGGAGGTGGAGGCTTCGTCTTGCTACGGCTCGGCTACCGCTCTCTCTCTCTCTCTCTCTGCCCCGCTGTGATGTGAGGCTGTGTCCGGTGGCGTTGAAGCAGAGGGGCTCGCTTTTTTGGGCAGGAAGGAAGCAGCAGGATTGGGTTCCTGAAAGGAAAGAAAAGCTATCTAAGTAGATAACGTATGCCATTGATAACGCATTGGTTTTTGCTCTCGTTTGTGGCTGTGGCCTGCTCCCCCATCTCCACACGTGGATAACGTACGTACGCCATGCACAAACACCATTTCTACAAGCACAAGCGCAAATGCAGATTAGCTCGGGATTCACCACACTTCGGGCACAATCACATCAATAAAATAAAATTAACGTATACCGGCGGTTGGAGGTGACGCGGAGGGAGCCAGAGGCGGCCGATGGGGCCTCTCGCATCCACTCGAGCCGGCGAAATAGGCCAGATCTGTCTGTCTTTAGCGGATTTGGCCGGGATCGGAGGCTCAGCAACCGAAGGCAATGCGGGGGAGCCGGAGGCGGTTGGATCTGACCCTCTTAGGCCAGATTCAGGTTCAACGAGAGCCTTCTTCTTCTCCTCCTTCCCTCCTTTGCACATCGTCGCCGAGCCATCGCCTTTCGCGCCGCCGCCGCCAACACCATGTACCAGCGGCCGCGGTGCAGAGGCTCCAGCTCGAACGGTCAATGGCGTCGGCACGGGCGAGCACGCTGAAAAAGGCGAGCGCTGGAGTTCACCGGGAGCAGCCGCTTGCGCTGCAAATAGCAATATTGTTTGCTTGAGCTCGATGGAGCACGCTGAAAAAGGCGAGCGCTGGAGTTCAGGTCCGGTTCTTGCTGGATCGGGCGACGGCGACGTCTTCAATGTCGTTCCCTCCTTGGAGGTGTCGCCTTGAGCTACCTGACCCTATTCCTCTTCATCTTTCTGCGTGTGTGCTGGCCAGTGTTGGTCCTTCGGTGGTGGTAGCTGCTCGCCGTCGGGATGTGTTAGCCATAGCCAGGTCGTTTGTCTTGTCAAGGTTTCGGAGTCGTGGTCTTTATACCGGGTCCTTCCTTGGAGTCGTGGTAATTTTCCTGTGTTTTCGAGAACAAAATCTCAATAGCAGTTACTGTTCAAAACTCAACTAGGATAAGGACAGAGACCTCAGGCCGAAATTTCAGTATTTTCATACTTCTGGTACACGCACGGCGAATCCAATCTAGCAAATCCATCTAACTTAACCTTGGAAGTTGCTGAGATAATTCCTCTCAACTTTTCCTAGATTTGGAGCAGACTTCAGGTACAACTATTGCTAATACCTTCTCTGTTCTGTCTCTATCTGATAATGAAATATGTGATCAATGATCTTGGCATTTCTTTGGGTAGCTCTGATCATTTCTTTGTTAAGGATATTAGAGATAGAATAGGAATCAGCATTTTCCACTATAATATCCCTTTGTACTCCTCCCTATATATATTGCCTATTGAGTCTCTTCAATATATACACAATATTCATAACGTGGTATCAGAGCTTAGATTGAAACCCTAACCTGATCTATTTTCGCTGTTGCTGCCCCTGGGAGGGTCGATCTACTCTCCCGGGGGCGGCTACTTTGTTGAGTTGCGCTGATCCACCGCCTCCTCGTCTCTGGCTCGTCGCCGTCGCCGGATCCATCGATCCATTGCCGCCCACGCCTTGATTCGGCCGCCGACGCCGCCGCCTCGGCTACTCGAAGCCACCACCACCTGAGGTCGCCCGCCGCCTTTCGCCGAGGATCACTCACGGACGCCGTGGTCGTCGTCTCCCGCCCGGATCCGTCCGCTCCTCGCCGGATCCGTCAGATCCGGCTGCCTCCACGCTGGATCCGGAGGCCGCGCGTCTCCGGCCGTGGTCGCCGGTGCTCGCGCGCGCCTGGATATGACCACCTCTTCGCTTCAGTCGCCGCTGGCCTCTTTTCGCGGATCTAGTCTCGCCCCGCCTGAATCCAGCCGCCATCGGCCTCGGCCGCTCGAAGCCACCATATCGGATCCGGCCGTCTTCGCCGCCGCCGAGCTCAGATCCGGCCCGTTTTTTATGATGTGTGTGTTTTTTAATGGAAGAAAGTTAACAAAGGGTATAAGAGAGGTTGGGCAACTGACGATGTGAGTGGTCAGGGGCCCGTGCCGGTTTGCCTTTACACAGGGAAAACGTACGAGGTTGGCGAGATCCATGGCATGGATCATCCCTCCTTCGCCTGTGACTTGACCATGCAGCTACAGGCTGTGTCGCTAGCTGCAAACCTATGGGTGGTGCCATGGAGAGGCAGAAGAGGAGTCGTCGTCGTCATCCACAGCGGAGGCGAGACCACGGGGCACCGCCTCTCCTCTTCTCTGTCCCGTCGTCTTCTTGGGGAAAATTTTCTACACAACACAGCAATATTATATAGAATTCCAGTGCCTTCAGCCTCCTGACACCAACACACCACCACCAACGCATAACATAATACTCCTCCGGTGAAGAATAATAATGAATTGAATCATCATGCCAATTGGAGTAATACACAGACTCTTCTGCTATGCTACACTCTCACAATGGATGGATGGATGGATGGATGGATTCGATGGAGCAACAGCAACAACACCAACAGCTAGCCAGTACGTAATGTACAATACAATCAGAGCATCCCTCCCAATATAATTCATTTCCTCCCTTTACAGACAAAACCGCTCCATTATGTTCGACATTCCTTTAATTTCCACTAGCTTCTTCCTTTCTTTTCTTCCAATGTTTTCCATTAATTCCCTCCCTTTACAAACAAAAACCAATGCTGTCATATGCTCCTGGCTGGTACTACATCTGATCATAGCAGCTTAGATTCTTCAACTTCATGTGGTCGCCACAGTGTCTTTTGGACAAAAAGCAAACCTTCGTTGTCCTGGGAGTAGGACATGCGGACCTCCCAGTGCAGTGACTTCACAATAGACACCACCTCACTTATCGTTTCCATATTATCCCTAACAATCAGCCTGCCTTCTGGCCTCACTATCCGATCCACCTCCGCAATCACTGCCAATAGTTTACACCTGTCACCGGACAACAACAACAAGAGTGTTACTCCATGTCAAGGCAGTGCTAAAGGGTACTATATATTGTTCTCTACCCACAACATATAAGTCACATGAGCAGAACGTGTGCAGTAGCCGAAGCATTTATTCACAACAATTGATGACTCCAAGGAGGGTGGAAAACATGAACATGCTCTTCATATAGTACTGAACTATTCAGCAGGGAACACGTGCTAAGGCTTTCGCATATACCAGGTTTTCTGCTGTCAGATTCTTTGGAAAGACCCTCACCTCTTTTTAATCTTGGAGAAAAGATGGTTCGCGTGCAGAAGATCATACGTTCTTGGGTATGTGCTAAATGACTCACACCAGTCATGGTAGACTCCAAACAACCCACGCTCGTATATAATTGGAAGTGTGTCAGGTGAATCAATTGGAATTACACTCATGACCCACACCTTCACATCTCGCAAAGCTGCTGCAAACCTACAAGATAAAATAGATGCGAGAATTTAATGTGATGTAGTGCAATAAGATGCATTTCTTCTTCAGGACTGGCAAAAACTAATGATTAAAAAACTGCCAATATAGATTGCAATGAGGAAACAACAAATTGGATGGCAGGAAAACAAAAAATTTGAGATGTTAAAAAGGACATATAGGTTAATATGAAAACAGGTGCTATGTTCTTACCCTCCGTATACAGCTTTCATGTCCATAACATTTCTAACAGCAGACCAATCAATACCCAAGCCATTCATATACGAATTGCTTATGACCCGTTTCCAGTGCTCATAGTCTGCTTGAAAATCCTCAGGAGCAGGCTTCCCATAGACTCCAGCCTCTGAGCTTTTCAGCCAATAAGGTGGCCTCTCCAGCCTCAATGGCCATCCCTCTGGCCACTGTGAACCACGGGCAGCGTGATCAACAGGCAACTTATGAATACACGACTGTAAAGATACATTCCTGAATGGCAACAAGACAATAGATGAGCCTGAAATTAGGTACAAGATTTGGTGATTAGCATCAAATAAATAACCTGTTGAGAAAATTTACCAGGAAGCATCAGGATCATCATATTCTCCACAGAGTGGAGGGTTCGCTGCGGATCTTCCCTCGTAGCATCTGTTGTCCGTTGGCTTCCTGAAAATTGCTATACCCACTCTATTTACCCTATCCTTTACTTTATTGACCATTTCCCAGCACATTGACCTTGTTAGAGCAGACATTGCTGGAACAATGCAGAATAAAAATAAATATTATGTAGAGAAATCGTTATTTCATTACAACAATTCGGTTGACATGGAGTTGGGAGCTGTTCAGACCCAATATACCAACAATATAGTACAGCCAAAATGCAAAAAAAATTGAATGCCAAAATCATCAATGAATTTACCTTCCCATATCTCAACATCTTCTGGAATCTTCTGGTACACAGGAGTAGCAGACCACACAAAGTAACCACCAGGCCGCAACAGTCTGTCCAATTCTAGCAAGAGCTTACCACCTGACACACAACACACATAACGTCACAAAACAGCAACACAAAGGTATGGTACTGTACCAGAAGAGGCTTCTTGTAACATAAAGCACCTTCAATATGCCATGGTACTCTACAACGTGCACAATGAACAACATCAAAGACCCTGCCAGGAAATGGGAGCCTTTTTGTACCCATAACAGATGATATAGCAGGGATTCCTCTCTCAAGAGCAAACTGCACCTGAGCTTCATGCTCATCTTTAGGTGCAAACGACATAGTAAGCACATCTCTGTCAAACAGATATCCTCCAAAGCTAGCAACTCCACAGCCAACATCTAATACTACACGAGTTCGTTTTCCCCATGCTATATCTTTCTTTGCCTGCGTAGTAGCATAGCATCAAACATGTCAGTCAAACAACCTCAGTTTTACTTATGGATGGTAGAACTACATTGAATTACTAAATCCAGTGTATCATCCTTTTTTACAAGGAAAAAAGAACCATATTCTGCTTAATTACATTTGGTCTGAAACCTCAGACAGCTATAAGCAAGCATAGCTACTGCATAATTTGATTCCAAAGAAATTTGTGTACGGCACCTACTCAACAAATCACTAGCATTATATGTGCCATAACATGCCTATAGTCACTTATCATGAACAAATTCTTGCGATAAATGATTTTTTAACAATGCAAATGCTTTGCGCTTATCATTCACCAGCTTGAGATAAATGTTCTAATGAATGGTTATAGTGCACAATAGCAATGACAGTTGATACACATGGAAATCATACGAATGTTACCTCCTGAATGAAATCAATGTAGTGCAATGCACCATGTTTGAACTGAGTTCCGCCTCCTGGGAAGGTTAGGTACTCCCCAGAGACCTTAACCCAGTTTTGATGTCCCTTGTATTGTGCCAGTTTAGTATGAGGAACATTGTTGTACCATATCTGTGTCAAGAAAACCTCAAGTAAATAAATCATATTACAAGATAACTTTGTACAAGTATTATGACACATAAATGGCCAACTTAAACCTGATCTTTGCTCTTAGGCCACCTTATCGGATTTCTATACCCCACCGGTAGAGGGACAAGGCAGGTAGGAGGCTCTTCAGGGCAATGCCTTTCTCGGTGTTCATAGTGTTTGGTAGTCCGGAGCTTCTTGATAGCTTCCACATTGTCAAGGCACGGAATATAATCAGCTCCAGCCTCAACATTGCAGAGCTTCCAACTATAACTCACTGGGCTACTCGACGCGACAGTTTGCTCCTTAGCCTCCTTCCTGGACTGTGCAGCCTGAGTGGGCCATGGCCCCCGCTCCGTTGTTGTCTCATTCAGAAGCTCTGCTCGACTCCCATCAGGAAACACCTCCGCCGGCTTCTCCTTCTTTTGTGACTGCTCCTCCTCTTCCAACTTCTCCTTCAGCTCTGGGCCATTCTGTTCATCGGCTTGCTTCCCTTGTTCCCTGAAATCCTGTTGCTGATTTGCACCATCCACACTGGAGTCTGTCATAGTGTCTTGTTTTACAGGAGGCTCCTCAGTGTTTTCCTCTCTTACGGGTGGCACATCGGTACTTTCCTCCGCCGGAGTTGGATCAACAGGTACATCTCGCTCCATTTCGGCAGTGGCATCACCGCCATTGGTCGTTAAGTCTTGGGCGATAGGAGGAGGGTCATGACGCACCAAAGGCCGGACTTTGGGCTGAAATGGAGAGAGCTCGGCCGGGGTGACGAGCATGGATGAGGCCATCCACACTCCCACCAAGCAAAGCGCGACAAAGGCGACGACGGTGGTGGTGGAGCAGGAGGAGGAGGAGGACTGCGGGCGCCTGACATCCAGGCGCGTGTGGCCGAACGCCATTTCTTCACATCCAGCAACAACAACAGCTGATCAAACAGACACACAAAACAAACAAGTCAATTGCATACCGGGGATTCGACTGATTCTAGCTGCTAGCTAGCTTGGTAATACTAGTGTCTACAAGTAGCTTGCTTATTCGACTACTGTACTGGATAGGCAGGCAGGCATTCCCCTCACGAGATTAATAGGCAAGATCTGCCCGCTTATAGAGCTCACTAACAAATACGCAATAGTATCTATCACTAGATTCACGCACGCAAGCAATTTCACTAGGAAAAATGTTGAAGAAAAAGAGCAGCAGATTAGAGCTTCCTAGGACAAACCCATTGATTCATACAGGGAAATAAAGGAGGAGGGGGGCTGGTAAAAATTACCGAGAAGAAAAGAAAGAAAGAAATCGACAGCGAAGTGCAGCAACAGGAGCAGGGCAAAGAGTCCACTCACAGTACCTTTCTTGGTGGGATGGAGATGGAATTGCGAGGGGATTGGATCCAAGCAAAAGCCGTGTGTCGGCAGGCAGCCGCAGCCAAGAACAGAGAGAGAGAGAGAGGGGAGACGACGGCCCGAGCTATTTAAACCCAGGATTAAAATTCCAATCGAAATTAATTGGCAAGTCGGCGGGGCGGTATACGTCAATTATACGGACGAAGAGATTCGCATTGCAGTAGAATTTTTGTTTTCAAAGTCTCGTCTTTGGCGGAGGAGGAGAGTGAAATCTGGATGCGAAGAACCCGGCCGACAGCCGGAGAGCGTCAGGGCCCTGCCTCCCTCCTTCTCTTTCTTTCTTTCTTTACTGCTTCCTTTCTTAAATGGATTTTAGTTAGGTTAGGGGTTGCTTCGACTTTCGACTTTCGACTTTCTAGTTTTTTATTTCTATCTTTTTAACTTGGCTTTTTAACTTTTTTTTTTGTTTTTTTTGCTTTTCTCTCCTTATTTCTTTATATTGTCTATGATGTTTTTATTGCTATAGTACCTAAATTTCAAATGGAGTATTTTCTCAAGACAAAGTCTACAAGTTAATTATAGTACACGTTAAAGACTCAACATATGTATCAATCAAAATCGCAAGCGAGTATCTCCCTCTCCGTAATCTCTGTCGCAAACAGCTAAAATTCAAAAATTTCAGCCAAAAGCCATCAGCTGCAGCCATATCAAACAAGCCTCTATAAGCTGCTTCTCCAAACGATTTTTTGAGTCCAAAATCATGTATGTGGTTCGCATTGGCGTCTCCGTCGTTCGTCATCGTCTCGAAAAGTTGTAATACCGGTGAGGAAGAGGGAGTTAGGCCGGCTTCGGCGCAGCCTAACCCATGCCACCCTTCCCCTCGTAAGGGCAAGCTAGGAGGTGGAAGAGGCAAACTCGAACCACACCTCTTCCCCAATGTCGAACGTCGCCGCTGCTCTCATCCATCGTGCGCTTGTCCCTTGCTACTGCTGCTGACGTGGCCCCAACCACCAGCGTCGTTGCCCTCCAGTCGTGCGTCGCCTTCCCCATGCCACATGTAATTGTTGTTTACTGATTTGCTATATACCTGCTGAGTTGTGACACCTCGGCTCATGTTGGCTCATGTGTGTGTGCACATGAATTTCTGAGTTAGTCTCACCTTACTAGCTTACCTTGAGAAGCCCCTACATATAAGCGTAGGAGTTCTCCACCTTGCTAGCTTACCTTGAGAAGCCCCTACATATAAGCGTAGGAGTTCTCCACCTTGCTAGCTTACCTTGAGAAGTCCTTACATATAAGCGTAGGAGTTCCAATGATAGCACATCCGGTTAACTATTTTGCACGAAGCGAGGACGAAAGCACAAGTGGGTTGCTACGTGTGCGTGGCCTATCCAGAATGGGGTTAGGCCTAAGCCAATTTGGACCCTAGGGCGTTACAAATGGTATCAGAGCTGACTCTCGCGGTTACATGGGTGCGTGTGGGTCAGGGGCGCGGGCATAGGGTGCATGGCGCGTGTGGGACCGGAGTGGACACACGGCATGACATATGTGCTGGCACTGAATGCATGGACATGTGTCAAGAGGGAAGATCCTTATCATTTGTCCCGGTGTGGGTATGTTGGTCCGACGAGGACGTCGGGTCCTTTGAGGGGGTGTATGTGACACCCCGGCCCATGTGTGTGTGCACATGAATTTCTGAGTTAGTCCCATCTTGCTAGCTTACCTTGAGAAACCCTTACATATAAGCCTAGGAGTTCCAATGGTAACACCTCCGGTTAACCGTTTTGCACGAAGCAAGGACGAAAGCGCAAACAGGTTGCTACGTGTGCGTGGTTTATCCAGAATGGGGTTAGGCTTAAGCCAGTTTAGACCCTAGGGCGTTACATGAGTCTTGGACCCACGCTTACTTTGTTGTGGTTTTTAGGTAATCCTTGGAGTCGTTATGCATCGGGAAGGGGGAAATAACATCCACGTCTCATGCAAACACTAATGCAATTTTCTAGATAATCATTTTTTGAATGTAGTATATCCAATTTGATAAATTAGCTCTTTGTGGTTGATCCTCAGAATGCTTTATGTTACGATGGACTTATTACTGTTTAATTGTGAGTATTTCTCAGCCGTGGGTGTCCTAAGCGTTTTGGGGCGCAGAGTCCCAAGTTTAAGTTATGTTATATTTATCATGGTTATGAAATTAGTTGTCCTTAATGCATTTTGTTCAATATTTATTGGTTGCTCCTGTATGTAGTCTTATAAATAGGGGAGATACTGGCAAAATTTTTATATAACAGCGCTAATATGAGATTGTTAATGTGTAGTAATAGCATTCTAGGCTCAGATGATGGGTCGGGTGTTACAAAAGCATAACAAAAAACCATCAGACGCAGCAAAAAATAGCAGGTCCCTTGACAATCAGACGAGCATTTTTTTTGTGTTCGTCCACTTATGAAAATACTCCTTTTTCACAACAATTGTTTTATTTCCTTGAGATGTGAAAATATTCAACTTTCTAACTAAAAAAGTTCACTTCCAAGTCATAGAATTCAAAAGTTTTAATTCAAATTTCAAATCTTTCAACCCAAACTCAAAACATTGAAATGGAGATTTTAAAACTTCCCACATCGGGGCATGGAAGAAGAAATGGGAACCCAAACGCCACGCAACCCGCGAGGAGAGGCGTGAACGTGATGGAGCGGCGAGGCTAAGCTTTGGTGTATGATCTTGGAGCACACGGAGGGCTTTTTTTTAGTATATGGGTTTTTTAATAAACAAAATAGAACGATTTCCCTATTGTCTTTTTAAAGCAGTCTATTAGATCTTTTTAAAATAACTTATTATCTTTCGATTTATTCGTATAAATAATTACACTGAAATCAAAAGACTATACAATCCCCGTGGGTTATATGTCTTGGTTCTTAGGCCAACGCACATGGCAAGATGGCATAGACCGAGGATGCTACTCTGCTCCTGAAAGAAAAAGAGACAAGACGAAGACGTCGAAGAGAAGAGTTGTAAGTACACACAAGTATTACTTTAGCCGTTTTTTTAAAAAATTTAGTCTTTAAATATTCATTTTTGTAAATCTCGCTCCTCCGTAGACCTATGTCCCTCTTAGACCTACAGTGCGCAACAGGTGTCTGCTGAGTTATAGTAGCTCATCAGGACTATTGTATCTCGGCAGATTGCCTGTCGTGCATAGTATGTTTATTGAGAGGGCTAGATTTATAGAAATGGATGTTTCATGATAAATTTGGAAGAATTTGGGTGAGGTGCTATTTTATTTTCCTACTCAATTCGAAGAGTTGAGTCCATTGGCCCCACCAAACAGCGAGCGATCAGCTGCTATCTATTGCACTAGTATTTCCCTTCTTCTACCTCCCGTCGGGAATTGACCAACAGAGAGAGAGAGAGAGAGAGAGAGAGACCAGTCACTGCTACTCTTACTGTTGAGAGTCCTGATTCGATTCCTGATTCGATTCGAGGTGCTTTGCTTGGATCGATCGATCGATTTCTTTCTTTGCTTGCTCCGATCCTCCTCTCGCCCGCATCCCGTCCATATCCCGTCGCAAGCTAGGTAAGGATCGATCCTTCCTTCCATCTCCTGCTCTGCTACCTGCTCATCATCTCACCGGATTTCTCTTCTCTCCTCCTCGCCTCTCCACTCCACTCCACTCCCATGCTACTAGCTGCAGCCTGCACGCAGTTTCCCTCAATCGCTTTTACAAATAGTAGAGGAATCACCCCATCAGGTACCACCTCCCCTCCCCCTCGGATTCCTTTATTGTTATCTTTACTAGTATTTCCTTATTGCTTCTTTAAGCATTGGATTGGATCTCAGTAACAACTTAATAATTTTGCAACCTTTTTACTTCCAACGTAATATGCATGGATGAATCAGTATTATCTATGTAAATGAAAAAAACCGATGAGATTCAAGGCATCTCTTTCATTTTGAGGACAAGAAAATCCCACAATGATCTTAAAAAGAAAAAATTCTAGAAATTCTCACATTAAATGAGGAAGTGGACCTAGATTTTAACGGTGCAGGTTAATCATATATGTATACTAGAGTTGTATAGCAAATGCAATTGTGTTTTAATTGTAGATAATAGAGTTGTATACCAAAGATAATTATAGCATCATATCTAGCTGTGCAATTACTCGGGTAAATCCGCTAGTTACTTATAACAAGCCAAACTAATTTAGCTTTCATCTCATCTGCGTTGCGCTTATCATGGTTTTGGTTGGGCGATTGATTGATTTATTTGCCTAATGTTTACCTTGTCCATCCTGTACCTGCAAGGATCACATGCCTTTTATACCGTCTCTTTATGGCTTCAAGCTTCGACCATCACTGTCACTTCCATCAGACATCACGATATTTGTACAGCACACAATAAATACTAACCCCATTTTTTGTTTTTTGTTCAGTGCTACATAAGGTACACCATTGTATGTCAAGAGATGACCATTTGACCCAAAATGGGCCTTAAGGAACAGAATGTGCAACCAGATCACGGCAGTGGTAAACCTGATGCCATAGAATCGCCTACTTCGGATAATGATCAGAAACCGAGTGTTCCCCGTGTATCAAACAGCAGCACCGATAAGGATTCCGGCCTCTCACTTTGCCGAGTGTGTCATTGTGTGGAAGCTGATTTGAGAGGCGACTCTGCCCTGGGTTTCTTAGGCATTGTACCACCTTCTCGAGATCCTTCATGTGGAAGCACAACTGACAAGGACTCGAGTAGTGGTGCCTCCAAAACTTCCATCAGCAAGGATGGCACCGCTTCAAAAGATGGCTGCAATGCTCCTAGATTTGTCGAGTTTATAAGCCCCGAGGGGGAGATATTTGTATGCCCTACGGACGTGGAATCCGGCCCTTTGCATCAACAAGATGATCTTATGGATCTAGGATGCTCTTGCAAGAACGAGCTTGCTCTTGCGCATTATGCCTGTGCACTGAAGTGGTTCATCAGCCATGGATCCACTGTATGCGAGATATGTGGAAGTGTTGCTTCAAATGTAAAGCCTGTGGATTTCAATAAGGTCCTCGCGTCCTTAAAGGATTATGAAGCTCTGAGGGAAAGGACATCTACAGGGGAGCTTTCTTACTTGCATTACGGAGCAGATACAGGTGTTGATCCAGACGCTGTTGCGGCAATACGAAGACAGCGGCTTAGTGAGATATCGTCATGGTTCAACCCTCATAATTCACATGTAGCTGTTCCTCAGGGTCACATTGAACAACCGCCGGTTAGTCCAACTAATAATTCTGTAGAGCATAGTGTTGTGGCAGATAGGGCAGTACATACAAGATGGAGTTTGAAGGGTACCGGAGTTTTTGTTGCGACTGGCCTAGGTGTTGTTGTTCTTGCATGGTTAGTTGCTCCACATGTTGGCAAGGTATGTTGTATCTATCGAGAGCTTTGTTCTTATTTCTGTGTTTGTTGTTACTGCACTTTTTTATAGGACCATCCAAATTTCTTCTAATTTTCTTTTACCAGAACAGACAGACAAACCTTATATTTTTTAAATAAAATTACATGAAATAATTTGGAACAAACATCCAGTTGCATAACCATTCTAAGATGCACTGATGAAAAGAAATTGTGTAGAGGCATAAAGCAGGTGCTTTCATCTTCTAATTCCTATCCATTTATCTTCTGAAGGTGGTACGCGTCTTAAATATCAGTGCCTGTTGTTGTTTGCACCAACACATACTTGTGTATGTGATGATATGTCTCACGTGTTTTTCTCATGAAAGTGCATTTAGATGCAGCTGTGCCTATATATCCTCAGGTTGTACTCTCATCATGTTCACTTGTTCAGGGTATATGTTGTGTCACATGCAAATTTCTTTCATTTCTCTCTGTGTCTACGGTGCTTTCTGCATGTATAATTATCAGCCAACTAGCAAAAACAGTAACTCTATGGATCAAACATTGATGAGAAGTATGTTTTTTTACATTTCTGTGCAGAAAGCTGCTGTAATTTGTCTTCATATGCTTCTTGGAGGTTTATGCGCATTGACTATAATAATCTCCCTGAGATTTGTAAGTAAGCGATGATTTCTCATAATATATGCCATTTCCTTGCCTCGTTTTGAACTTTTACTGCAATCACATATTCAGAAGGTGATGGTTTTTCCTGCTAGTGGCACCGTTTCTGTGAATGCCCATGGTGTAATTTTCATCGTCATTTATGTTTGCAGGTTTTCCCAAGAATCCAGTATGGGTCTATGCGATGTTGGGCAATCTTGTTCGTGTTATGGTTCCTCGTCTTTGGAGTTTGGGCTTCACGAACTCACAGCATACGCTCCTCACGAGCATAGAGTATATATATCCTCAGTCATTGTGAGAAACTAGGATTGCTTCGTAATGCCATCATCCACGGCAGTCTTAAGTATTGCATCCTTGTGTATATTCACCCTATATCATGTTTGTCTTTTTTGAACGAAATATTTCATATGTATGTGCTCGACCCAAGAAAAGAAGAAAAAATATGTTGGTGGGTGTTACATTGAATTGCTACTCATTTGACAATTACACCATGTGTGAGCAATGCAGAAGTTGCAGAGCATGTGCATTTTGCATTTGCCAATTGGAATCAGAGACCAACCAACCTTGCAGCAGAAGAATCCTGGTCCACTCCGCTCTCTCTCAGGGAGGATGCTACCCTGCCACTGCCACTGCCAGTCTCTCTCTCTCCTGATCAACTGTTTCCTTTTTCTTTAACCGCATCCTCCCTGTTTTCCTTTTCCTTTTTTTGAAGAAAAGAAAAGGAATGAAACGGACAAGAGACTTGCTAACTTCCTGTTCGGATCGCAAGGAACCTTAAAGCTCAAATCTATTATAATAATCTATAGAGCTTATATAGTATAAATAATATAAACCTTATAAAACAAGAAAAGACATATATACTCTTAACACACTCCTCAAATATAAGGCATAAGCAGTACATTTAAAAAGATTGATACTAAAATAGGGAAGATCCAAAGTCCGATTCTTGAAGTTGTCGTCATAGCGTACGGCTCTTGAAAAATTGTGTCTGAGTACCAACCATCCGGAATCGTGCAATAACCTAGAAAGCACAAAGTGCAAGGGTTAGGAAAGTAGAGGTAAGCGGGAGCAAAATCGACCGCAGTAACACGACAAAGAGGATGTAGAAAGTGACACAAATAAAGAGAGCTGTCAAATCAAGCCAAAGAGGGAGATCGAAGCATAGCAACGCAGATCGAAGCCCAAGATGACGACGGCGAAGTGCACAAGAAGCGCAACGGAGGCGCGGTGCAGAAGAAGCGCGACGGCCTTAGAAACTCAGGGCGTTGGCATCATAAAGACTTCTACAATCTGCAGCGGCTCAAGGAGAAGAGCAGCGGCTGCGCTATGCAAAAGGAAGGAGATGGCCACAATCATTCGAGAGGATGAACTGTAGCTAGCAAAGCAATCGGCTGGTTGACAAGGATTTTGTGGACTCGCACGGCTTTGACAAACTCAAAGATAAAAGCTACGAACTTGGGCGTACACAACGAAAGACTAAAAGGAAAACTAGCAGCAAAGACATTGATACTAATACTTAGCACAAAAGATCCACTCCTGCTATTCCACTTCCTTCGTCTCCTCCTCTCTCTCCCCCTTTCTCTGCCTGCGGCTCCAGGCGGGGAGCCTCCAGGCGGCGGCACGGATGCAGCGGCCTGTGAGGCGGCGGTCGGGAGGCGGCCGAGGCGACGTCGAGGTGGCCGGATCCAGGCACTAGCAGAGACAAGCGACAGAAGTGCAAGCTGGGCAGTGACGGCAGGATCCGGCCTAGAGACAACCAGATTCGGCGCGCGCGCGGCGGTCGTGAGGCGGTAGCGCGAGCACAACGGCGATGAAGGCAGCAACCGACGGGGAGGAGATGAAGGCGATGGCTCCAGGCACATGATGAACGGATCTAGCCAGATCCATTCGAGAGAAGACCAGCGGCGGCGAGCTCCAGATCTGGCAAGAGTGGAGGCTGGCGCGGATCTGGCTGGAGAAGGTGGTCAGAGGCGACGGCGGATAGGTCAGCAAACCAGGGCGGCGACTAGGCGGCGTCGGGCAGAACGGGGTCGCAGTGCCTATGGTCGGATCCGTGGCTGCGGTCGCCAGATTCGAGGGTGGATGAATCCGGCGTCGATGTGGGCAGGGGCGGATGAATCCGACCGCTTGGCTCTGATACCATGTAAGAAACATTGAAGCTCAAATCTATTGCAATAGCTTATGAGACTTATATAGTACAAAAAAACACAAATCTTATAAAACAGAAAAAGACATGTATAGCCTTAACACGGATAATGAACCGTGCGCATGCTTCCTGATCTCGATTAATCTACCCATTTAATCGTAATATCAATGTCCTCGATGATATCATATTATCAACACGGATAATCGCAACACACCAACGGTAACAACATCCACCAGAAACATTAGGAGCTAATAACTAACAAGTACTAGCTGGCGTACCACTAAAGCAGTAAATTATGTCTCTTCGTCTATGGCGCCGACAATGCTAGGGTCTAAATATAAGTATTTCCTGCGGTCTAAATATAAAGTGCTTATGCACTGCAGATACTATTATTCACTCTCCCGAAGTAGAAAATGTTGTTATGAATAGTAACATTGCTTACATCTTCAGCAATGCATAGCACACCATCCTTATCCTGCAGAAAGACGTGCGTTCTCAGACATCATGTGCAGCTTCCTTTATAGGCGCCCCGCTCAGTTGGGCTGAAAAGCTGTGGTTTATGACTGAAATTGCACTGTAGCGGTTGAAATTCACTGTAGCTGAAGGTGGCTTATTTGGCGTAATTAAATTTAAAAAAAATTAAAAATAGAAAAACATTCTAGCTCATTACGGACAACGCAAACGAATACGGGAAAAAAGAACCGGCAAAAAAGCTCAAAAAAGCCAAAAGTTCAGAAAAAATATGAAATTTATGAATAGTAAAAAAATAAGCCAGAAACTAAAACCGAAACGAGCGAGACCTAAAAGCATTCAGCTGGGTGTTTCTAAAGAAGTTGAAGATAACCAACATACCTTGACTGCAACGAACGAAAGAGGATCAACCGGTGTATAAATCATATAATGTGCACCGTCGTGCAAATACCATGAGTTTATGTATCTTGTCTTCAGTACTATTGCGTTTTTTCATATAATTCTCTATATGATGTATGCATGTCTAATGCATATCCACGACTATTTCTTCGAATATGGTTGCTAGTTGTTATTAAATCTTTAACATCTTCGCATCACATTAATCCGTACGAACCCAACTGGGCATCTTTACGTGGTGACATAACCCAACGAGGCAGCTTTGTGTGGCAGCATGACCTATCGAGGCAGCTTGACGAACCGACGTGATCTAATGAGGTAGCTTTGCGCAGTGACATGACCCAATGAGGCAACTTCGTGCAATGACATGACACAACGCTACAACAAGATTTCTCCTCGGGGCCGCTGCCTCGCAGACATGAATTTGCATCAACCAAAATGGATTTCAGTCGCATATGTCACGCCGGCTCGATGTACAAGTACAACCCCTTCCGTGGCGGGTTTTCTTGCATCAAAACTACAAACACTACCTCGCTCATATAGAGAGGTAATAGGAGGAGATCAGCTAACTTGCGAGGGCTACTGCAGCCCGTAATGAACAAAGAGAGCATGCCAGGAGGCCACCTCCTCGTAATGACGTCTCCCGTAGCTCCAACCCCTACCACGACATTTTCACTGAGCATTCATCGCAAGACTCGCTCGAAGGGGAGATACCACCTCTCTGGTGCAGGAACACATGTAAATGTTTTTAAGTCCAAGCAGCGGCTAAGGCTGAACATGCGTTACTGGAGTTGCGTTAACTACGCCTGGGACTACCCTGATGACGTTGGGATACGGGGCACTACCGCCAGCCGATAAGGACTGGTTACAATATGTTCCCCTAGTATTCCTCTTTGAAACACGCACTAACAATTTCTCCCATCTACTGTAGTCTTCAGATCCACTATGTACGTTCCGCAAATGGATCGACCAAGAGACCCACCCACACGACCAGTGGCGCCTTGCCTACGAGGAGTGGGATACTGAGACAGACCGCGAGAGGAGGGAGGAGCGTCGATGCAACGAAGAGCATAGCGACGATATCTAGTGGGAGATGCAAATTCATCTGGAGGCGTGCAGGCACAGGGAGCGTGAGGCTCACGAGGAGGAGCGCGATAGAAAGCGCGAAAAGGCGGCCAAGGCCAAGGTGACCAGTGAGGACTACAACGTTGACCTCACAAGAAAGGGCAAATGGCTTCAGTTCGCGCAATAGATCAGACCATTTCGTAGTAGCCCTCTATCCTCCCCGTCACGTTTTCTTTTTCCTAAAGCATGTATTCTTACATGGACCCGGATGCTTCTATCGCTATATAGAGGTTGACAAAAGCAATTAGCCGAACCACCATGATATGCAACCATGTGTAATATGCGTCTGTTTTGCGACTCTAATATATCTCAGGTATGTGCCTTCCAACTTTGCTATGGTCGAAAGATTTCATCACTTTGCTACCTTTGAGTGCATTTGCAATCTTTAAGTTTCATAGTAAAATTGGAGTTGGTGTTGCTACGCTAAGATCATAACCAATAAAATCTCTAGAGGCGCGGTAGGGACCACACGTCGATGCCGGTTCTTCTGCGCTCCGGGATGGGGCCACATCTGCCCTTTCTATTTCACTTGACCTCTATGTCAAGTTGGTCCATGTGGTATGCCCTCCTCTCTCCTATTCTATTTCACTTGCAAGCAGAGCTCGTTTGTCAGCACACACTGAACTTAATTATACTGGGCAAATAGGTCATCCTGAAAGTTTGTCTCTCCTAGATAGCTGTTAACAACACAAACTAATAGAAAATGTTTGCAACCATGGGAGCCAGAATTACAAAAACAATACCGGTAGAGGCAAAAAAAAATAATCAAAAACCCTAACTAGGCTCACGCGCTCAGGTGGCGGCCCTCCCCATGGTCGGGTGGTGCAGGAGCTTGCTGCCCTTCTAGCGCTTGGGTGGTGCGGCCGCCACCTGCTATGGTTCGATGGCATGGAAGGTCGGTGGGTCCCACCTTCGTCTGTGTTTGGTCTGTGCCTACCGTACTTGGGGGATAGTATGTGCCAGGTGTCTACTGTCCATTCATCCGTGTTCCGGAGGAGACCAAATCCGTAAAAAAAATGGCCACGGGCCTGACTTGCAAAAGGAAAAAAGGCAAGAGGGGCAGAACACGAAAAAAAAAATCCGATCTACCTCCGGCCCACCCACCACTGCTCGGCGGCAGCGGCGGCGCCTCACTTAACAACCAGCATCAGTCCAGCACCACCTGTCCCAGAGCACAGCAGCAGGCATCTCTTGGATCGGAGTCACCACCAATGTCGTCGTCGTCGAAGCTGCAGCTGCCGGCGGACGACAGCGTCCTCCTGCTCGTCACGCACTCCAACCTCACCACCTTCTCCTCCGACATCCGCGTCTCGCAGCAGGTGCACCTTTGATTTGATTCGATTTGATTCCGTTCGCTTCGCTTCTCTTGGATCTCCATTCTCTTGAGTTCTAAGGGATGGGATGGCTTGGCATGGCTGGCTGGGAATTGTGCCTAGACCACCGTTGAGGCCCTCAAGGAGAAGCTCTGGAGGAAGACCGGCACCGCCGTCGCCTCCATGCGCCTCGAGCTCCGCGACGATACCGGCGCCAAGATGGCCGACCTCGACCACGACGCCGCGCCCCTCGCCTCCTACTCCCCCTACAACGGGTCCGTGGCTCCCTTGCCTTGTCATCTCTTCTTTTATTACTAGTAGAGTAGTATCTACTCCTACCCCCATCGATCGTCCTGCTTCACTGCTTTGCTTTCCTAGGCTAGGTTAGTTACCACTATGAGATCAATCCCTGGATCTCTTTTTCTTTGTGGAATATCCTTCATCTCATGTCCTTACTAGTTGGACCAACCATTATGGATCATGCTTATCATTTGGCTACCTCTTAAGTAAATAACAATATTGAGATTGCATGAAATCCTTCGTGATTTCGCTTCACATTTTTCTTTTTGTTTACTATATCTGATTGGATGTCATGGTGTGCTCCCAAGGTACCGGCTGCATATTATTGATCTTGATCCTTCGTCCGTGACCTCTGGTGGTTGGTTGGAAGATACTTCACTTGTCGAGAAGTACACAATATCAGATGAAGCGTATAATAAGCTTGACAGTAAGTTCAGGATACATTTTATTTTATTTTTCAATCTATAAATGTTCTAGGTAAAGTTGGACTTCCCATGTAACTCTCTTAATTCTGAAATATAGTTCAGCCTATTCCTTGCAAATGCTTAGAGAACTGTCCTAGTTCTAAGGTACACTGCAAACGAGTCCTATACTGCTAGCTAGAGATGTCAAGTTGTATCAACAATCCTGTGCTGATGCTATCACACTGCTTTATAGAAACTACTGTGATTATAGTATGAGAAGCAATATAAACATCTAATAACATGTTTGCGGATTTGTGTATGATCAACTGGCAGTATAGTCCTAAGTCCAGTTATTGTTTTCCTGTACTATTAAATGCATGAATATTGTGACATAGTTTAAGAAATTTTGTTTAGCAGTTGCAATAGGCCCAATACTGACATCTAACTATTGTGCCAGCTAACTTTCGAAAATTCAAAGAAAAGATGGTGTCAAGAAACCCTACATCAGATGATAAAGAAGTAAGTTTCTCAAGTTTTGGACTACTTCTGTGCCATTTTCAACTTGCTTACTCTATTTATTCTGTTCTTTAGCAATCAGACAAGCATATGGAGGAATTGTGTGCCAACATGAAGGTCGGTTAATTTGCTTTTCCCATGTACATTAGTTTAAGTATACAGCTTAATCTAATGCACTAGATACTTTCAGAGGCATATGTGGATGTATCAGATAGCACTATAAAATTGTTCCTTCTTGTTTTTTTTTAAAAAAAGTGTCAATTCTTTGCTATTGAAGGGAGCTAGTTGCAGATTGGGTGCTAATCTTTCTTTTCTGTGGTATGAAATGAAAATTGTACCTGTTTTTCTTTGTGTAATCTCTTACGATTTTAACAATTATGTCACAGGTGGGAGATAGATGTGAAGTTGAGCCAGGTGCCAAGAGGGGCACTGTAAAATTTGTTGGCAGAGCTGAAGCTCTTGGACATGGATTTTGGGTTGGAGTGCAATATGATGAGCCACTTGGAAAGCACAATGGCATGTATGTTCATTCTCAAATTATCAGTGGCAAATAGTAGGCATTGTGTTAAATCTGCTATTTCTCCTTACATAGTTTTTAGATGAACAGGAAACCATCATAGATGCCCCAGCTCCATTTTTATTTGAAACTGAATTTGTCCGTTTTAGCTCAGTACAACCAGCAGTTTACAGCGCTTTTCACTCACATAAAAATCTGAAAATGATTATATAACATTCCAATTGACATGTTTTCCTTCGTCACAACTATTGAAAGCTTCAGGTCATGGTCATCCTCCCAGATTCTTTTCTCTGTTTAGCAAGTTCTCTGCTTCTATTCCTCCATCGTTTCTTTTCTCTGTTTCTTCATTGCTTCTGCTCCCAGCTTCCTCTTCATATGGTACTGGCCGTCCTCCCAGATTCAAATCTTTCATTTGCAGTCCAGCCTCAATGGTCTTGTTAACAAATTCTCCACCTGTACACAATATAGATCCATCTTTTGTAATGCGATGCTCTGGAATAACGGTCTCCATCTCCACATCATTGCCAAAACTTCTTTCCAGATTTTCTTCACACTGCGCCATTCTTTGTGCTGAAAAATACTGTCATTGCGACAATTCCGTAAGCACCATAATGTTACAGCAGTCATTGAATTTAGAACAACATGTTTTTTTTTTGTTGCTAACCCAGAACTTGGCTACAGATTGATAATAAGTATCAATCTTGAGAATATTTGACATATCAGTCCAAATAACTTTTGCTACCACACAATCAAAGAATAGATGGTTTATATTTTCATTCTCATCACAGAAAGCACAGTTTAGATGTTTGACACTGTCTCTCTTAATGTGATTGTCTTTTGTCATCAACTTGTTATGAGAAAGTAACCAAATGAAAAATATGAACCCTTGAAGGAACATTTAAAGACCAAATTGCAGGGATATAAATAGGCATTACTCCTCTAAAGTTAATAATAGCATACAGAGATTTAGAAGAATACATCCCCTTACTTTCATATTGCCAAACTAAGGCATCATTCTCATCAGACAAACAATAACAATATGCTGAACAATATCTTCTAACTCATACCACCTCAACATGAGACCTTACATTTTTATAGTGAGTTTCCAAGATATTGTGGCTGGTGACTAATAACATATCTTTGGAGGCATAGCTCTTTGTAACATTTTTTTACTTCGTGGATGCTGTAGGGTGAAAGGCATTCGCTTCTTTGAGTGCCCTCAAGGGCACGGAGCAATTGTTAGGCCAGAGAAAGTAAAGGTACTTTTCCTTGCTAGATGCCTAATTGGTTTTCCCTTTGGTGTACACATGGCGAGGACCTGGCAACTGGTCCTATAATTTCGGTTGGGTGTTATTGCTGCAGTTGAACTTTAATTCTGCTTGCTGAAATGATGGAATTTGATCTAAAGGCCACGTATCCTTTAGTCTTAGTGTGCCTTCAAATGACCTTTTGTAGTTCGCTTGCAATGTCAAGAGCATGTAAATATGGAATAGTGGATATGAGGATGGGTTGCTGCATTATATGGTCATAGGATTGCAATGGCAGACTTGTTCGGTTGTGGCATTTGAATTGACCTCCTGGATGTTAGAGAGCACCAATGCAAGTCTGCAAATAGCTACTATGTATATATATATTTTTCCATGGTTTCTTATGTATTTAGCTTTCACCGATCCAATTAAACTTTGGGAATTTTACTCAGCAAGCAGTTTTCTTTGTAGGTTGGTGACTACCCAGAGAGAGACCCATTTGAAGAAGAGGAGATATAGACAACGAAGGTGTGTGTTTGTTGCATTTGCAAATGTTCCTTACACATACTCTGGGAAGTGTTTCCATCTTTCTTTACGTGTAACGTTAAGGTAGTAGCAGTATCGCAAACACGGTCAAATTCAGTATCAGGATTCTGTAGATTTCAGTATGTATTTTTCTTGGTGTGAGATCATTGAAGATCAAGCATTTGTTCTGAGCCACTAATCCCGTGCTGGGATGGAGAAGCTGGTCAATCAAGTAAGACCTAACTTGGGCATAGTCCTGTAGTAGTGCTGTGATCCCCTTGTCTGCATTACATATTTACATTCGTGCGTTTGGGGGGTGTGGTTTAGTCGTCAGTTAACAGCTGAGCAGAGTGTGTGATTGGGTTTGCTCTCTGGTAAGATTGGTGGCATCAGATTGAACTATATAGATTCAAAAGCAGAGGCTACTTAGAGCCAGGTAACTGCATGCTGCCGACAGTTTTCTTTCTTCCTTTCTTCTCCTTTTTTTCTTTTTTTCTCCCCTGAATGAAGTGCATGGTGGCGACACCACACACACACTCTGCAACTGGGATGGGATGGGAGCTACATGCCGATTGACTTCTTTACTTGTTGGAGTCGGCATCCTCCATCTATTCCTTGTCTGCTAGCTTAAGCATACAATGAAAAGCGCATGCATATGAATGAAGGAAGTGCAACTGGGATGGGATGGGATGGAAGTATCGCGGGCAGGCAGCTACATGCCGATTGACGACTTGTTTACTTGTTGGAGTCGGCATCCTCCATCTATTCCTCTTGTCTGCTAGCTTAAGCTTGGCCCGCCCTACCATACAATGAAAAGCGCATGCATATGGTTGTGGAAATAAGTATAAAACCTTTGCAAAATTTCATGAGACTACTAATTCGATCATCACGGTATGGCCTGATAAATAGAAGATATTTATCCCAGTGCCCTACCATACAACTGAGAGAATATTTAGCCGTATCGATGATCACCGACAGCATTGCGCAAAGATGCACAATAATACGTAGTTAAACAACAACACACAAAGTGGCACTGTTATATGGGTGGCACCAGAGAGTCAGCCTCTATGCGCGATGTACACTGGTCTCACTATCGGATGACCACTTCGTGATCACGACTTAGCACAACGCGTCCGACCCCCTCGTGGTCGTAGACGTTCATCCGACCATTCCGTGGTCGTAGACACTTAAGGTTTCATCTATGACCGCGTCGTGGCCAGCTCTTCGCCAATAGTTATGACCTCCTTGTGGTTGAGACTTCATTGACACCAGTCCGAAGCGTCGGGACGGAGCACACGCGCTCAGAAGCCTTCGCCCCGCCGCTGACTTCGTCAACACCTATCGCACCTTCGGCGATGTCGTCCGACCCCTCGAGGTCGAACCTCGTGGTTGTGACTTTTTCAGCTCTCGATCGGCTCCTTATGGTCGTGTCCTCGTCGACGTCGGCCTCCGTCAGACTCCGCCCGGTCTTCGATGGACTTTGCACGGTCTCCACACGACTTCGCGTGGTCTCTGACAAGCTCCGTGCGGATGTCGTCTCTGACGGACTTTGCACGACCTCCGCAAGACTTCGCTCGGTCTCCGCCGGACTGCGCACGGTCTTTGCTGGACTTCGCATGATTACCGCCAAGGTTTCTGCACCATCCCCGCGCAAAGACTTCACACGACCTCCGCAGGACTTCGTTCGGTCTCCGCCAGACTCCGCACGGTCATCGCTGGACTTCGCACGATCTCCACTGAGGTCGCCGTACCATCCCCGCGCAGAGACATTGCACGGTCTTCGCCGAGCTCCGCAATGATGTCATCTCTGATGGACTTTGCATGATCTCTGTCGGACCTCGCATTGCCTCCGTCGACCTCGGCTCTGCACCTCCGCACCTTTGGGTGAGCGACTCGTGGTCGTACATGTTCGTCTAGACGTTCGTCCAACCTCGTGGTCCAGACATCATCCACTCATGTTGCGGTTGTGACTTCGTCCGTCTGCTGTGTGGTCTTAATCTCATTCGACCGCCTCACGGTCGTGACCTCGTCCAGCCGCCTTGCGGTCAAGACCTTGTCCAACTACCTCGTGGTTGAGACTTTGTTCAACCTCCTAGCGGTCATAGACACTTCGTCCAACCGCCTCGTGGTCGCAGACGCTTCGTCCGACCGCCACGTGGTCAAGACTTCGCCTGACCTCTTTGGGGTCATAATTTTTTGAAAATCGCACGGTAGTCTCGCGCCTCGGCGTACTATGCGGAGTATGAAGCGCTGGGAACTTAGCCATCCCAGGCAACTCTACGGAGTATAAAAATTAAAAGTTACCATTGGTTGCATCAAGTGTTTATCTACATTTTTCACACGTTACCACCTTAAGTTCTAAATCTTTAACGTATCGGAAGAACTAGGAATCGGCGTGCGTGAGGACCATCGCGCGCTTAGTTGTGCGATAGATTTCCCGTAATAGAGAGAGAGAGAGAGAGAGAGAGAGAGAGAGAGAATCTGAGATATATTACACTGTAATCAGTCCGTTGCATTTCGATGGTGATTAATCGGAGATAAGTCCAACTCCTCCTGCTAATGTTATTTCCTTGGGGAGGGAAAGAGAGATATATCGATCCAACTGTGATGATGATACATGCACGGTGTGGTTTTTTGAGGGATGCAGCATAGCTAGGTAGGATATGATGCATGGCATTGGCAGCAAGTCTTTCTAATTCTCTTACTTACTTTCTTTTTTCTTTTCTTTTACAAAACTGGTTATAAACCTTCTCAATATATAGACTAATAATCTTCTATTAGCATATGTATTCGAACTTCAAGTTAGACACAACTTCAACTTGAGTTACACATAGAAACGAACTCTACTACTTCTTGAACTCTAAGTCAAAATTATTTCTAACAATCCCCTTCTTAATATTGACTTTACATACTCTAGTTTTAGTCTCAATGCATTATGAACTACCAGCCACGTCTTCATATGAAGCGTTCTACATGTAAAAACTCAACTCAACTGATACGAATTCATTCAGATGAAAAAATTCTAAATTATTAAGGCAGTCGGTCATCCGAATCATGTCAAAAGTCCAGACTTGCCAACATCTGTATCATGTAAGCTATGGCAAAGTCCCAGATGTAGGCAAAATATGTCATCTAAGCTATTGCAAAGACACAGATTTAGCCAAAATTTGTGTCATCAAATCCAAGATTTAGCTATAAATTATGTCATGCAAGCCATGTAGAATCACAGATGGGGTATAATCCCAATATTCTAAGCAACTAAAAAAATAGCTAGTCTGGGGAGTCTTGGCACTAAAAACAAAAAAAAATTCTAAGCAACCCCGTTAGCTCGGGCTTGGGCCTCGGTATGGCCCAAAGGATCCCATCCACATCTGAGAGAGGGAGAGAGAGAGAGAGAGAGAATAGGAGTTCGAGCTTGCTTGGCCGAGAGAGGAAGGACCTTATCCCCGAAGGCGCCAAGATGCTGCTCGCCTCTCCCTTCGTCTCCCCTCTCCTGCTGCACCCCAACGGCGGCGGCTCCGGCACCACCACGACGAGGCCGTCGCTGACGATCCAGGCGGCGAAGCAGTTGACGGGGCGGGTGGTGACGACCAAGGCGGACAAGACGGTGGGGGTGGAGGTGGTGAGGCTCGCGCCGCACCCAAAGTACAAGCGCCGGGAGCGCATCAAGAAGAAGTACCAGGCGCACGACCCAGACAACCAATTCAAGGTCGGCGACGTCGTCGAGCTCCTCCGCTCACGCCCCATCTCCAAGACCAAGCACTTCCTCGCCGTCCCCCTTCCGCCGCGCGACACCCGCCGCAAATCGCAGCTCCTCCCGCCCCTGCAGTCAGAGGCCAACGCCGGCACCACTTCCCAGGTGCAAGCGCCGCCGCCTTCCGAGTGATGATGTGCTGCAGTGCCTGCTTTCCAATCTCTTGCTCCATTTCGATGAGTGCATAGGCCTCCTACCTTTGCTTTTTGCTTCTATTATGTATGTGTGTGCCCTTGCAGAATGAACTGCAATTAGTTTCTTTTGGGTTCGAAATTTGCCATGAACTGTATGCTCTCATTTCTTTCTGGAGAAAGAATCGTCTACTTCATTTCATTTTCTCGAGTTCCTAATGTTGTTATTTCGTTTCTAAGACATGGATCAAGGTAAACGGTAAAGATGCATGTTCTGCTCTAGTCAGTAGTGAATTGCATACTCCACAGTGTTAGTTTTGCAGTATCAAAGTAGAAATAGAAATGAACATTTTTTTTAAAAAAATGCACATCAACAATTTCACCCAAAGGGCTGCATATTAAAATGGACAAAAGTGTTTGCCTTACAACAATACTTCCAAATATGCAAATATTTAACAAAAACAGCGAAATTTTCCAATTCAAACTTGTTAGACCATGTGGTGGTCGTGGATTTATTGATGATGAATAATTGACTTTTTGGTTGTATTAAAATTTGTTTTTGGGAAAGTTTCGGTCGGTGCTCTTTTGCAGAACTGGAATCGGCGGACTACGACCACGGACGGTAGTCCGATCGGCCTTGTGATGGCTGGTCCGATCGACAGGTCTGAATGGCAGAATTCAACTACGACATGAGATGGGTGATACGTGATAAAGATACATGAGGTACAGTCCTAGAGACTTCGTCATGCGATGAGATTGGTTAAAACCCGTGTTTAGAAGAGTTTCGGGTCCCTTGATTTTTGAAAGAGATAGGATTGCGTGTCCAGATTGTTAAGGACATGGTTTGAGATGTCCATGTTTAAAGTGAATACGGTTTAGGATTCTAGTAAATAAAAGCAAGGGAGAGGCTAAAGGTTTAGCTGTGGCTTTTGCGATGTTTTTTGTACTAGAATTTTTAGGAGTGCCGTAAGGGTGCTTTGTAGCCATAGAACATTATGCATAGGTAATAGATCAAATTGATTCCAAGAAAAGTTAGTCGGTGTCGGCGACGTATTTTTTGAGCATCATTTTCTTATGTCTTTGGTGATGTTCTAACACATAACGATCTTGCGTCTTATGAGCTTGGAGTCTATGGTCATCGGTTCAATCCAACCAAGCAGAGTGCGGTATTGTTTTCGACGTGTTCTCGTTCGAGTGGTTGAAGCGTTCGAGTGGCTGAAGCTTTCAAGCAGAAGGAGATTTCGACCATGTGCAAAGGTGATCGTAGCGAGCGATCGAACATCAAAGCGTTCATCAAACACGCATAAAGGAGGTGTGTTTCGTAGAGAGCCATGCGGTGTTTTTTTGGTTTTTAGCTTTACTACCTTCAGTAATGGTTCTCTCCAACTCAAGTGATCAAAATTCCTTGCGCGGAGACGAAGTAGGAAATTGGTTGGTTAGCGCGTCGACGTCCCAACCGACGAGGAACGGCCACTAGCAGCCACACCGACTGCTTATCCGATTCGCTCGCTCGCTCGCTAGAAACAAGGAAGAGAAAAGCAAAGAAAATGCCTTCCTCGCCCGCCTCCACTAGCAACTACTCCTCTACTCTACTCTACTACTACTCTACTCTACTCTACTCAAGTGGATTCCAGAGAAGCTACTCCAACCATGCATGCGTGCGTGCATTCGCCAGCCTGATCTCTGCATCACAAGACAGAAATGACGGATTGGCTTCAGATTCAGAATCGGCAGTGGCTGCTTCCAGCTTCAGAAATTAGACTCTGCTCTGCTCTGCTCTGCTGCTGTGCATCGAATTAGACTCTGCCTATGTTGTTACTGTGTGATCGTCCATGTCCAAGTTGGCTCATCGCACGGCTGGAGATTTCTCTTCGTCTTCTGAATAGTCATCATCATCAGATCAGATATACAGAGCATTTGTTGGTTAGCATGTCACTCTCCCTGATATAAAGAGACCCAACGGCAAATGGCAGCATGCAATTGCATCGCCTGATCAAGGGCCTCCTGTGTCCTTGTGAATGATTGGCGCTAGCATGGATGCATCATGAGATGGAATTATTGGATCATCAACCTGCTGCAAGGAAATTGCTCACTGCACCGCACCATGGCGTCATATTCACGCAATGCAATGCTGTCGACGGATGATGGCAGTGCCAGTAGTACATGTCGAGGAACGGCGCTCGCTAGTCCGGTCCAAACAATTCCATCTAGATAAAAGAGCTAGATCCATCACATAATAATACAAGAAAATACAAGGATTGAACATATAGAGATAAGAGGTTTATTCTTTTTTATTGCTTTTTTTTTTCAAAATGTACAAGAGATGACAATTGAGACTCTCTATTTATAGCGTACATGATGAGATGTCCGCTATAGGCCAAGGCCTTAGGCTCAGATCCAGGTTTCCCAACACTCCTCCTTAAGCATTTATCCGATACGTTCATGCCTCATCAAAACGCTATAAAAACCTAGTCGAAAAAATTTAGAAAAAGAGTACATGATACATGTTATGCTATGTTGCATGAATTGCCTCATTAAAAAGACTTTGCTTAGACAATTTCCATGAAATTGTTGTTCCACCACATAGAACTACATAACCTGTTTGTGACCTGGCTGTATGCGGGTCTGACAGGTACCTAGCATCTGCATAGCCAGTCATATTTAGGTCTTGGTTCTTTATGTAGAATAGTCCAAGATCTTTGCTTCCTTGGAGGTATCGGAAGATGTCCTTTATTCCCCGCTAATACCTCTTGGTACGTTCTGCACTACACATTGCTAATATGTTTACGGCAAATACGATATCCGGTCTAGTACAGTTGACTTGCCTTTTTAGGCTGCGGCTTTGCCATTCCTTCCCTTTTTCTTCATTATAGGCTCTCGCACCTTCTAGCTCTCAGCGTTGGCCTCACGGCTAGCGGAGCTACCAGGTTGTTGTGCGACAAAGTTTTTACGAAGAAGTTCATCCTGAGCCTCTGCAACCTGCATGATATCAATCAACTCAGCATACTCCTTGTAGCCGTCTTGACAATAGTTACGTGCAGAATGCATTGCATTGGGGTGAAAGATTGAGAGGGTTTTCTCAATCTTCTGCTCATCTGTGACCTACTTGCCCCAAAGTTGAAGATTGGTACAAATTCTATGTAGAGCAGAGTTGTACTCCCCAGCCATCTTGAAGTCAACAAATCTAAGTCAGGTTCATTCCTGCTCTACTTGAGGAAGAATTGTGTACTTTAGCTTCTCGAACCGCTTCTTGAGTGAAATCCACAATGCTAGCGCACTCTTCTCTGCAATGTAATCATTCTTGAGAGTGAGACTGGGGTGCTTCCTGAGGAAGTGAAGTGACTGATTATTTTTCTCAGATGTAGGTTTGGTATCTTTCGATGCACCAATTCCAATGGTGGTGCAGAGCTTCTTGGCTTCAAGTACAGTCTTGACGTCGGAAGCCCAAGTCAAGTAATTTTGGCCATGTTGGGTTAGCGATCTAGATAGACAATTCAATCTAGGGTGCTTCGACGATTACATTTCGATCCACCGAATCGATTTATGCTGATAATGTGTTGAGAAACCGTCGCTGGCGAGTCCAGTCCGAGCGAACCCTCCTAGTCAAGAGAGATAGATCAATCACAGAATAATGCAAGAAAATACAAGGATTGAACATAGAGAGATGAGAGGCTCCTATTTTATTGCCTTCTTTTCAAAAAGTACAAGTGATGATAATTGGAACTCTCTATTTATAGATTATATGGTGAGATGTTTACCATGAAACAAGATCTTAGCTTCAATCAGCACACCCCAGTGCTAGCGCTCCTACAACGAGTAGTGTCAACGAATGGCTTAGCTACGTGCACGACTAACCGTGCGTGCACACACTAAAGAAAACCGATTGCTTTACTGGAGGAGTATAAATTCTACAAGTTTGGACTTCGATGAGCTGGGAAAAATGTGAGGAAATATTAATCTAGCAGCCAAGCGAGGCCTTTTGCCTCTTTAATAGGAGCCTGCTTCCAGAAACATCTAAATGATCCAATGGTAAAGAAATTTGCAAGTGCGGAGATAAGAGCAACGCTACTTTATTTATTTGTGACGATCGAGCCGGCGGCGAAGGCTTTATTCTTATAGCTATACATATCGGAAAAAGGAAGAAAAAAAAGGCGAGGCTTTACACGACAGTTTCTTCTTATGATTGATACACCGCACAGGCGATAGAATATACACCACCCACAAGCAATCGCATTCCTAGGTACAAAACGAAGAATAAAAAATGTGATGGATTCCGAAAAGAATGCATCAGCTACTACCAGAAGCTTCTTCTGAATCTTTTTCTTCTGACTAGAAGACAGAGGATGAGAAACGAAAAGCTACCTCATTTTACTGAGCAGAAGACAGAGGATGATCCAAGCAGAAGCAGCAGGCCCTTCGCCGCTCCTTGTTGTTGCTTGCTTGTTCGTCGGACTTGGCATTATGGCATGGATCTTCATAGCAGCACGTCGGACTTGGCGGGCAGGCGCTTGTAGAAGTTGAATGGCACCGACGGCTGCTTGCTCCGGAACCGCGGGTGCCGGAGGAGGTACAGCCCCACCACCACGGCCACCACCTGGAACGGCGTCACGTAGAGCACCACGGCCACGATGAGCGCCAGCGTGATGAAGATGGCCGTCGCCCTGGGGTCGCGCCAGCTCAGCAGCGACTGCGCGCGCTCCCCCTGCGTCGCCAGGTCGCCCACCACCGTCTGCACCCGCCCGCCCACGCTCCGCAGCCGGTCGTACCTCATCCGCACGACCTCCCCCGACTTGCTGGTCGGGAACGTGTCGAACTCCTCGTCCAGCTCGTCCGGGTGCGCCAGCTCCGCGTGCGACAGCACCGTGTCCATGTGCGTGGGCTTGCGCGGCCGCCGGCGGTAGTTCCACAGCCCGATCATGAAGAGGTAGAGGAACACGGTGGGCAGGATCAGCTCCGGGTAGCACACCAGGATCAGGAACAGCACGTGCACCAGGATCGTCGTCAGCGGGTTCTTCCACTTGCAGATGCCGTCGAACCACCTGCCCACCGCCACCACGCCCGAGAAGAGCGACGTGATCCGGTAGAAGTTGGCCTTGCTCCGCCGCAGGCTGAACATGTGCGAGTCCACGTCCAGCATGTACTCCACCACCTCCCTCCGCAGCGGCGGCTCCGCGCGGCCCAGCCGCGTCGCCACCATCTGCATGGCCTGGAACCGGAGGTAGTCCATCTGCAGCACGGAGATGGGGCTGGAGTAGTGCATCTTGGGGAGCAGCGGCTTGCCGTACATGGTGAGCATGTTGGCCCAGGCGGTGCAGGTGAAGCGGACGGCCAGGTGGAGGTCCCCCGTCTTCTTCAGGCCCGACGGGCTGAGCGCCATCAGCGGGTAGTAGTGCGTGTACACGCGGTCGGCCTCCAGCGTCGACAGGCGGATGCGCACCTTGCCGATCCTCTGGTCCTTGTCGTCGCCGCCTCCGCCGGCGACGTGGCAGTTGTCGAAGACGGCCACGGTGAGGACGGTGCAGAGGTCGAACACGTCCCAGGTGTACTGCTCGTTCCACTGCGGCGCGAGCGTGTTGAGCAGCGTGCGCGTGCGCACCCACTTGGCGCCGTACTTGGCCACGCAGTAGGGGTCCGTCAGCCTCCCCTGCTTGGCCTTCATGGGCACCAGGCCGCGCGCGCTCAGGATGCCCAGCTCCAGGATCCCGATGGCGCCCTTGCGCAGCTTCTTCGCGAACGGCTGCAGGTCGCTGCTGTAGTGCGTCGACTCGTCCAGCACGTGGTACGCCGTCTCCAGGCTCAGCCGCAGGTGGATCTTGCTCGCGAACGTCTTGGACTCCTTCTTCTTGTCCATGGCGTCCGCCGCCGCCTCGTCCGCCGCCAGCGCGCGCGACAGGCTGAACCACTTGGACTCCACCCACTTGGCCAGGTCGTTGCGGGGCACGTACGGCGGCGCCACCGGGATGATCACGCGGCCCAGCGGCTCGTCCCGCCCGGGGCCCACGCGCTCCTCGACCGTCACCACCAGCGGCTCGTCGAACGGCTCCGCGGCGACGAACATGAACTCCTCGTTCCACGCCGGGTTGGCCGACCCCTGCTGCTGCCCCGGGCGCGTCCGCCGGATCTGGCCGCCGAGCTGTATCTTGGCGATGGTGGGCGCCAGCGGGCGGCCCTTCTCGGCGGGGACGAGGTCCTGCGCGGAGATGGCGACGACCTTGAGGTAGGCGAGCTTGGGGGAGTAGTACACCTTGGAGCGCGTGTTGGTGAGGCCCTCGAGGGGGACGGAGTGCGCGTCCGAGTGCCAGGCCTCCGGGAAGGCCTCGTCGGCCTGGGTGCCGATCCAGACGGCGAGCATGATCTCGCCGTGGCGCAGCTTCTCGCCGTGGCGATCGGCGAGGCGGTACCACTGCGGCGCGAGCGGGCTGTCGGGGGGGACGCGGTGGGGGATGTCGATCATGTCGAAGAGGACGCGGCCGACGAAGTCGTCCTTGAGGACGTCCTTGTCCTTGACGAGGACCTCGAGCTGGTTGGACTGGAGGTGCTCGCGGGAGAAGGCGAACACCTGCCGCCACACCGGGTTGGGGTTCTTCTCCAGGTGCTTGGTGACGCCCTTGAAATTGCCCAGCTTCACCTCCACGTACGGGTCCAGCGCCCCCGTGACGTCCATCGTCGGCAGGTCCCGCGCCTTCACCACGCTCACGTACAGGTACGACATCTGCTCCACCATGTCGTACGTCGACGACATCTTCGTCGCCACAGCCGCGCGCGGCCCGAGCTTCGCGGGCAGGGGAGGCTTCGTCTCCACCAGCCCGAACGTCGCGCCCGGCGCCGCCGGCCCCGGGGCGGGGCCTACCGGTCGCGGCATGACCACCGTCTGGCCTGGCGGCGGAGGCGGCGCCGCCACGGCGTGAAGCGTGGCCCGCCTCGGCTCGTCTCCGCCAGAGGCGGGCACGGAGCGGAACACGCGAGGCTCGTGGTTGCTCTTCCCCTTGGATTCGGCCGCCGGCGCCGGCGCGGAAGCAGCGGCAGCATAGTCTTCCGTCTGTCCACCGGCAGCGGCAAAGGCGGACCTGACGATCCTGTCCGGGTCGCCGCTGGCGGCGACGGGCTCGGGAGGCTGCGGCTGGTCGACAGTATCGGCGGATGGCTCGCGATGATGGGCGATGAGATAGACGCGCAGGGCGATGTCCCCGGAGACGCGGGAGAAGAGGCCGCGCTTCTCGAGGGGGTAGCGCTGGAGGACGGCCTCGTCGGGGGAGGGGGCGACGGAGGCGCCGGAGATGCGGACGCGGCCGAGGAAGGTGTGGGGGCGGACGGCGTGGGGATCCTGGAGGCGTCGGTCGTGGTGGACGGAGACATCGATGGGGAGGGAGGGGAGGCGGGCGGGGTCGCGGACGTCGAAGAGGAGGGTGTGGTTCCAGTAGGGGGAGCGGTCGGCGGGTTTGGTGGCGGTGCGCTGCTTCTGGTCGTCGAATTCGACCTCGACGAAGGGGTTGCAGGAGCCGGCGGCGTCTTTGGGCGCGAGGTCGGCGGCGTCGGAGATCTCGACGGCGAGCTTCATCTGGACGTCGGCGTTGCGCGCGGTTAGGGCGAGGGGTGGAGGGCGAAGAGCATCATCTGTCTCTCTGCTGGTGGGTGGGATTGGGGAGGAAGAAGAAGAGGAGGAGCCTGCTCTGCTCTGCTCTGCTCTGCTCTTTCGCTAATAGACTACCTACCAACCTTCTTTCCTAGTGGGAGGAGGAGGCCTACCTGTCAGAGAACATTACCTAGCTTTTTGTGGTGATGGCGATTCAGACGGGAAGCTTCTTTTGTGGGCCGTGGCACCAAAACCAAATGCTCCAGTCGAGTAAGCCTTTTCTTTTCAAATCATTTTGTAAAAATAAAATAAAATACTTCCGCTGGTCAGTATATAAAATAATCAAAGAAATTTTAAAATGAGTTTTGTAAAAGAATCCATTAAAATACACTTTTTATAGCATAATTTTATATATACACTCATTTTACATATAGAAAATGGTATCTAAGTATACTAAAAACGATAAAGAGGTACAGCATAATATAATATATTGTGTGGTATTATATGCGGACGGCGTCGGTGTAGTAGGTACCAAGCTGGACCTGCGATGCATGCACGCTGCACGTTTACTTGGACAAAGAACAAAAGTCGGTTGCTTCCGTCAGGTAAATCACAATTCGCAAGTACAGACAGCACTGCTCTTTCTTTCAGAGTTTCAGAAGCTTCCGTCTGAAACGTACCACCAGCATGAATGCCTATGCCTGTACTGAATCTTTATGGTGGAGTAAAAACCAAAAACGCCATGCATCCATGATGATCGTACGTGACTGTAACTGCATGTCCGTCTATTGATTCGGTGGTGATGGCGGCGAACGAACCACCGCCGACACGCGCGTCCTGGTACCTGTCGGCATGATGATGACCATATCATATCGATGCATGCATGATCGATCGACCACAGGCTAATCTTGTATAGCTACTGCTTTGGCCAGCCCGGCATGCACCCCATTCATGATCCAACGAACATCCCTTTGGCCGGTCGCAAACCAGCGGCAGCACACGTCGCCACGACTCTTCCTCCGACCCCACTTGTCCACCTTTCGTCCCTCTGTTGACATCTAACATCGGTCACCGGATGACGACGTCTCTCAACCGTCCGATCCCCACTTAAAATCACCTCCCTGCAACTGTTCGATCCACCTCGCTTCATCCGAGCTGTCCGCCCTCATCGCATCGCCGCCGTCCGCGCTAGCCGCGTGTCGGCCATCCTGCAGAGGTAGGCGCTCGTGCTGAAGCTTTTCGGTAGTGCACCCGCTCCACAAGACGTCAAACAAATGCCTTGGTCGACTTGTAGCAAAAGTAGGCCCGACACTGTTCATCCGATTTTCCAAAAAAACTCCAATTTTCAAAAATCCAGAAAATCAAATAAAATCCTAGAAAATCACAGAAAATTTCAAAAATTCCTAAATTACACCATCTTACTCATTTTGATCCCCTGAACCCATTTTTGACCTCCAATCCACCAAATTCTTCTCCGAAAAAATCTAAAAATTTAAAACCCCTCTCATTTGAGGATTTATGCATTTTACTCCTTTTTCATATATTTATTTTTCCTTGCTTGATTAGGCTCAAGCCGAACTTATGTTATTTTTATGTGTTTGCGCTAGCGTCGGAGTTTTCGGAGGCATTAGTGCAAGGTCAAGAGCAAGGAAGCACAATTTTTATGCCATTAGATTATACCATTAGATTTATCGTTAAAAACTTTCATAATATTATAATTTTATTAGTACATCTTAATGTAAAGGTATATAAAGTAACGGTGAAAGTTGCATCTCGGAGACTGTAAAAAGTAAAAAACATCGAGTAAAAAAAGAGGAATTTCAGTGTGTGTCACTGGTGCTTTGTGGCTTGTGCGTTTTGTCATTGCTTTTTGACTTTTTGATTTTATGCCATCGAAATTGCAAGCTCCTTGAGAAAATGCCACTCTGGCAAAGCCAAAGCCTTTTGACTAAGCTGAAATGACACTTGTGCCCTTTCCTATTCATAAATTTATGGGTGTGTTCTTTTTGTATGCGGCTGATGGCTTGTGGCTGATAGCTTTTGGCCCTAGCGCGAGCGTTTGTACGAATGAACCAAATACCGATAAGTCATTTCGAAAATGATGTTTTTATAAGCCGCTTCGAAAAGACGGCATAAAAGTCACCCCATTTGTTTGTTCACGAGAAAATATAAGCCATAAGTCGAAAAGAACGGGACCTATATCTCATTGCCCATTTTGCTTGCTTTACATACCAACATTTCAACAAAAACTTGGACAAGAGACCGATAGGAAGGGGGAGAATAAAATGGTTAGGCGGTTTTGGTATTTTTAGAAAAGTTAGGTAGTAGGGGCATTTTTAAAAGAAGTTTGTGATGACATAAACCCAGTAAAGAAAAAAGTTAGAGGTGGTCAAATGGGTCGTGTCGCCCTAAAGCATGGCACTGTTGGTCCGGCCCAAGCATAGCCTATCACAGATACGGCACGCCTCACGATATAGATAGGGTGGATCGACATAATGCACTGGGCCGTGCTTAGGTCACCCATCCCAGCGTGCCAGTTCAAGCACGGTTCGACACGAGCATGACCCGTTTAGGCATAGCATGAACATGCACGATATTTTGCCCGTTAGATATGGTCTGGCACGAACGTGGCCCATTAGGCAAGGCGCAAATGGGCACGTTTCACCCGTTAGGCACGATAGCGGTTGAGTAGACACGTTTCGCCCATTTAGCAATGTTTCAATCTAGTTATCATGTTTTTTTTTGAAATTATTGCAATTTTTTAAAATTTTAGATCAAAATTGACTACCGGGCCTCTTGGTCATCGGGCCAAATGAGCCAAATAGACTGACAGGCCAAGTGGCTCATGCCTAAATGGCTGTGCGGTAACGGGTATTTGGCCATCACTTGAGACAGCAATGGTTGCACAACAGAGAAACCCAGAAATCAATCAATTAGCTCTCCTTTTTTCTTCTTGGGGAGCGAGCAGCCGAGCACACGTCCAAACTCAGCGCAAACGCGAAATTCAAATTTTAACCTCACCACAGATTGCTTGGAAAGAAGAAGAAGAAGAAGAAGAAGAAGAAATTGAAATTCGCGAATGAATCGAATATGGATAATAGGAGAAACCGTTTTAAAAATGAAGAAGAAGAAGAAGGAGAAGAAGAGACTGTTCCTAAAATTACTTGGAAAGAACGGCGGAGCCCTGAGCCGAAAAAGGAGCGGGCCTTAGTGTCGCTGCGAGGCTGCCCTCTTCCTTGCTCGCTTCGCTTTGCTTGCTCTTCTTCTTCAGCCGAGGCCGAGGCAAGGGAGACGGCGGCGCACAGCAGCAAGCCAGCAACCCAAGCGAGCCGCCGCCTCTCCCTCTCTCGTCCCCGCCCTCCCAAACCCTAGGTAGGTACAACACGGACGGGCTGGCCTCGGATCTCGTCGACCTCGATTCGCTGCTAATTGGGGCGCCTCTACCTGGAATTCGGTCCTCGATTCCTCTGAATTCCGGTGCCCGCCGGCCTGAGTGAGGTACTACCACCCCTTACTTGTTGGATCTGATCTCATCTGCTGCATTTTTCTCTTCCCAGTCACCGTGGCGGTGCTTCCCTTCCTCAGATTCCCCTATCACTCCCTCATTCTGCAGGCAGGCTGCCCACTTCGAGATGGCCGCGGAGGAGACGCTAGGCTTCAGGGAGGACGACGCCATCAGGTTCCTCTTCGGCGAGGACATCGTTGGCATGGACCATGACGCCGCCTTCGACAGATCGCTCTTGGAGCTTCAGGTTTTCAAGGACGTCTTCTCCACCCATCCGCCTGCTCAAATGGACCTTGGATTCATGGATCATGGGAAGGTGGCCGAGGCATCATCCCCGCTTCGCTCTGCTCACTTTGCTACACAGCAGTCTGCTACCGCTGATGCACCGCAAGCTCAAGCAGATCCCAAGGTCCAGGAGAATCCACAATTTTACAGCGAGCAGAACGTTGCTGATCGGATGGACGCCAAAGTGGATCGCGAGGTCGAAGAGCACGCACATTCTCACAACCACCAAAATGGGACGGCTGTCGACCTGGATGCTGCATTGCAGGGTTTCATAGGATACTGGCAAGGTGGAGGAGGTAGGTGTGCAACTGATGTCATCAGGAGCTGTGACCAGCAGCAAGTTTTTGGTGCAGGTGCTGTTGATAACACTGCGCAGGATATGCACATGCAAGCAACAGCTCAGGACACCGCAGTCGGGTTTGGTGGCAGCACCACCACCAGTGGGGTTGATGATCCCTTGCCTTCCTACATAGATGCGCTAGCACAGTTTTCAGAATTCCAGAGTGACACTCTTCTTTCAGATCCGTTTTTGCATCAATGGCTCCATGATCAGCACCAATTCCCGAGTGATACGTGCTTAAGTAATGACCAAGGGCAAATGCTTGACACGAGTCATGCCCTGTATACAAGTAGTACAGCAGATTTATCTGAAAGAGGAGAATACAAATTCCCATTTTATAGCAAAACGATCTATGATACTACAGTTCTACCTTACCTATCCCATGATTGTATTGGCTCTGGGCAGTTTGTCGAACTTGAGCACCTTTGTCAGAATGGTATGCCCGACGTAAATATTAGTTCACTAGATGATGTTGATGGTCCTGAATGCAGCATTCTACAGTCTGGCCCATCTGTTGTTGGTTCCAAGAGGACGTTAAGCAGGGATCTTCCTGATCAGTTGGAAGCACACACACATCGCCTTTTCAAGGATGCTGGCTGGACTATCAAGCCAAGAAAAAGGAATGACAGGGCTAAGATGGCATCCTATTTCACAGCACCGCATAGGGAAGTGGTTCTTACCTCAGTAACTCAGGCTTGGAAGTTTTGTGGTAATAAATTATATGAAGCTTCTCCGGGTTCAGAACGGGGAAAGTATCCAATGGAGTGGTCAGATGTGGATACATTTTGGAAGGACCTCACAGATACAATTGCGTATGTCGGAAAGATGCTTGCAAACCAACAAAATGCACTCACACTTCTTCAACGGTGGGAGCTTTTGGATCCTTTCATAGCTGTTGTGTTCATCAGTAGGAAAATTACTGCTCTGCAACAACATAAAACTCTTAGAGCTGTTGATAGTTCAACCTATGTTGTCGATGACAACAAGAATATGTCCTCAGAAAGAAAGAGCATGCAAAAAGGCAGTGATTTGTTGCTCAGCAGCATGATTCAGTCTACTCCAGTGATCACGGACTCTGATTGCAGCACACTAGCAACCGAGAGCTGCAATGGGCATCAGGCTTTACAGAGCTGTCATGATTTGGAAGGAAGCCACAATGGGGATATTAACCTGAAGAATAGCTGCACACACAGTCAGAATTGTGAGGCAAGTGACCAAGCAGAAAACCACATTAACAAAAACGACGAAACAAGGCAATTTTGTTCCGCGGCAGCTCTCATTAATAATTCAGTGAGAAAGACAAGGAAGAAGTTGAAAAGGATATCTGATATTGATGCAGATGGGCGAGATTCTCAAAGCTTTATGCAGCCCACTATGGAAAATGTGTTTAACCAAGAGAACAATCTAGCAACTCTGGACTTGTCTAATGCAGAAAACATTAACCTCTCTGAAGAACATGGTATTTCTTCAGCTGTTGGCGCATTGAAAAAGCATTTGAAAGCTGAATCCAAATCTGCAAAGCTAAATGGAAACAGCCAAATCAACAAATGCAACATGTTGTTGCCTTCAGAGAGCAAGCAAATGAGTATGTTTCAGAGTGAGGGAAGAATTGAAGAACTTGCGGGATGCAACACAGTCTCAGAAACTGATTGTACTGCAAGGGAGTCAGGTGCCAATGAGTTTGTCCATATCGAGAAGGTCCAGAAGAAGTTGCCGCCGTTGAAGGAATCATCCCTAGGAAATTTATCCAATGATTCACGTAATGATCCAAGTACTATTCCTGTTGAAGTATCTCATGTATTTAATGCTGCTGTCCTGGAAATACCTCATGAGTCACAAATCTGCAAGAAAGTCTCTGCTAAAAGAAAACCTGGAGGTTGGGAGAAGTATGCAAAGAAAAGACCTCGTGAGTTGCGTATCAATGACGATGACCTTTTGATCACAGCTATAGTAAAAAACAGAGATCTTGGCTCCTGGCACAAATTTGCTGCAGACTCGGCTGTTTCGGCTGCAAAGAAATTTAAGAAGATTATGAGCCCAAAGAGGGGTAGCAAGCTACTTGTTCGAACATCTGGAAAAAGGGGAACAAACCTATTGGGTGGGAAGAGAATAAGTTTGGCACGAAAAACTGTGCTTTTCTGGTTGATTGCCACTGGCTTTCTGACTGTAAAAGATGTTATACAGTACCGGAATATGAAGAACAATGAAGTTGTTAAGGATGGGCAGGTTACCTGGGAAGGCATTCTTTGCAGTTGTTGCACAAAAACCCTATCTGTATCAGACTTCAAGGCTCATGCTGCTTGCAGTCTGCCAAAGTCCTCATTGGGCCTCTTTCTACAATCTGGCAAGTCATACACTCTATGTCAGGTTGAGGCTTGGTCTGCTGAATTTATGAGCAGGAGAAGCGATGCATGTGGTAGAAAAGTTGAGGCGGTGGATGAAAATGATGATACATGTGGTTTCTGTGGAGATGGTGGTGAATTACTTTGCTGTGACAACTGCCCATCAACATACCATCAAGCTTGCTTATCTGCCCAGGTATCTAGCTTCTCTACAGTGTCATCATCTGTATATCCAATTCTTCTCTTAGATATGTTTCAATTCAGATGTTACAATCCCTTATTGTTGCACTGTTTTGTTCCAGAAAATGTGTATTTGTAGGAATTTTGAATACAGACGAAGTTTGTTTCACAATCTTTTTTTTTTCATTTTACAAATGCAGGAGCTTCCAGAAGGCAGTTGGTACTGCCATAATTGCACATGCCGGAGTTGTGGGAATCCAGTTAGCGAAAAGGAGACTTCGTCATTCTCAACTACATTGAAATGTTTGCAATGCGGAGATGCATGTAACAATTATGATCCCTCCTGTTTTGCCTTGTCATTTGCATTATTTCTGATATCATTTTAGAATATTTAGGGCCATAGTAGTTGACTAGTGTGTATGCTATAAAGTTGACATTAAAACCCTTTTGCCTTTTCTTTACCTTTAAATTGGATGGATATTGCTAGAAATTGGCTTCTCAGTTGTCACAGAAGCTGCTTTATAGAGGATTCATCTTCTCAGCATAAGAGGGGCTTACGCCTCCAAGACCCCATATAGTTGCACCCTGTTTGTGAGGCCTTAAGCTTTTGGTAGCCTTAAGATGAAGCTGAAGTCTTTGGCTCATCATTCAGCACCTTTAGTTTGGCCAGTATTCATAATGCATAGTGGATGAAATTGATCTTTTAATGTTTATCTTTAACTTCAGTTTGATATATTCTTGTTTTTCACTGGCAGACCATGACACTTGCATTGAGCATGAGATGCTGCTTTATGAGGGTAAAAAATCTGACACATGGTTCTGCGGGAGATACTGTAAGGAGGTAATATTTAGTTCTATATTTGTCAAGAAGATACTCAGCAGTGCAAGATTATTTAGTCAGCAGAGGTGACTTGTGATTTATCACACCTGTAGAAATTATGGTTTATTTCTGGCTCTGCATTCTTCGGCATACACATAATTGACCTATTTGTGATTACTTCCATTGTTGTATTATTTTGGGGACTGACTGACACTAGTACGTATATATAATGTGGCCCACCAGAATCAATTAAACCTCCAGACATTAGAATTTGACTCACCTCTTGCATTGCTTGTTTTCCATGCTGGAAAAGCTTTAGATGTCAATGTTATGGCCATCAAGGATCAAACCGATTGCCATTTCACGGAACTATAGCTATTTTGTATCATCTTTTTGGTGCACCCAACAAACTGCAGGCTTTGATCTGAGATATTCTGTTTCCCACCCTTCATTTTCTTTTCTCTGAAAGCACTTTTCTGCCATTGTTGCTAACAGATATTCATAGGACTACGAAGTCATGTTGGGATAGTGGATTTTGTTGACAATGAGCTTTCATGGACCATATTGAGGTGCAACAGTGATGGGCGGAAGCTACATTGTGCCCAGAAGATTGCCTGTATGACAGAATGCAATACAAAACTAGCAGTGGCTCTTACTCTATTGGAGGAATGTTTTGTTCGCATGGTGGATCCTAGAACCGGTGTAGACATGATACCACATGTCTTGTACAATAAGGGGCAAGTTTCCTATTTCCATTTTCTAGTAATTATCCTTTTCCCTATTACTTCGTCTTTGACAATATCTGTGTCACTTTATAAATTTTTCTTGCACACTATGGATAAGAGGCAAAGGCATCATGTTCTAATGAGCAATAGTTATGTGTATATATATGAACATGTATTCTCTCAATCTCTTTCATTAATTCATTGCATGCTTGTGTTTCCATGTCATGTGTGGTAATGGATATCTGATTATCATACCTAATAAACCCAAGAGCCAAGGCAAAAAAGACAGTTAGGTTGCCACATATTTCCTAAATTTACTTAATGTGCTTTATCCTGTTATGTATGTCCACTTGAAGACTTAAGGATGCCACAAATCTTCATTTGAAGACTACATTGATATTCACCAGTTCAGAATAGGAAACAATTGAGGATATCACAGATCTTGTACGTACCAATATGTATGGTTGATTTCTTCATATTATAGTGGAGATCTGAATCTGTACTAAAACCTAAGACCAATTCATGGAATTGCCAATATGCTAAAGTACAGATGACATACCTTGGGATGTTTGGTTGAATGCTAATACCAAATTACACTGTATTTTCTTTGCATCGATGTATATCAATATAATGTATATTAGCTAATTCCCTGTTATATATCTTGTGCACTGATTATTTCTAATCAAGCAGGCTCAATTACTTGTCGGATTAATATTTTTTTGAACAATTTCAAAGTTTACTAACATGGAGCACATTTCATCAGATCAAACTTTGCCCGCTTAGATTATCAGGGATTCTACACTGTAATCCTGGAGAAAGGTGATGAGATTTTATGCGTAGCATCTATCAGGTAATGCTTTTGAATTTTGATTGATCAGGCCTTTTCAAGACAGTACATGTTTTCTTTCTGAAGTATTATCTAACGCAATTGATGCTTGATCTATCTCTTACCTAGTTGCTTCTCATTTGACTATGAAACCGTAGGGGAGGCCCCTACGGTGTAAAGATAGTTGCTTCTTATGCTTTATGTCATTGACTGCTGTCACGGTTGTGCATGTAATCTACAAGTTGCTTTTTAAGAGCGAATTTATGCATGTGAAGGGAGCATCGTACGTACAATGACTGACATATGGACCCTGCAACGAGTGGAATGCTGAGGCCCACCTGTTATCCATGGTTATGCAGTTTGTACTGTTAAGGATATAAGTGTCATTTCCTATATGTCTAAGGTTTAGATCCTCGTAGCCCTTGTACTATTTATATGCCATATGAGCTATTGCAATACAACAAACTTCATTCATATTTACATGATATCAGAGCCTAGGTTTTGAACCTAGCCTTCGCTCCGGCCACAGCCGGCTGACTCTATTGCCGATGGGAGGAGTGTGCTCCACTCCCGGGGGCGGCCACCTCTTCTGGCCGTCGCTCGACTCTACCGCGCCGCCGCCTAGACGCTCTCGCACCAGCACGCTTCGTCGGGCAGTCTCCGCTCCGGATCCTCACCGCCGCCACTGCTGACGACTCATTGCGCCGGATCCCACGGATCGGCTCCTCCATGTCGGATCCGCTACCTCACGGCGCCGCCGCGCCATTGTCGCGCCGCGCGCTGCACTGCGACTAGGTCGACTCCGTCCGGATCCGGCCGCCGCCGCCTCGGATCCGGTCACGCCGCTTTCGGATCCGGCGGCCGCCGCCACGGATCCGACCCGCGCGCTCGGATCCGATCGCCACCGCCCATCGCTCTAGCCGCCTTACGCAGATATGGGCCTCCGCCACGACGCTGTGCTCGCGTTCGTTCCGCTGCCGCGCCGCCCCTACGGATCTGGCCGATCCGGCCATGCCCGCCTCGGCCGTTGTCGCCCTGGCCGACAACGTCTTCGGTCATCTCCACCTCCTGCACCTGAAGTTCGTCGCTCCAGATCCGCGCCGCCTCCCGGTCGCTGCGTCACTCCCGCCCCGGATCCGGCCTCCTCGCCGCTACCGCGTCTCCCTCGTGTGCCCGCCCGCCTGTCGAGGGCGGATGGCAGGAGATGTTGGATGTTTCGTTGGGGTGGTGGTGGAGCTAAGAACATTTTGGAGCAAGCTCTTTGGTGTTGGTGTGGCTGTTGCTATAATCTGGCCTTTGAGTCCTTTCTTTTGAGTCTTCCATTAGCGTCTATCCAAGTCCGTAGCCTCTCTTTATCAGTTTGTCAAATCCGTATGAGTCCACAAATTTCTTGTCAGTCAGCCGACTAATTTGCTAGCCACAAATTTCTTGTTAGTCAGCCGATTGTTTTGGTAGCCATGATCCATCCTCTTGGATAAGCGTGGTCATCTTCTTCCTTTCGTATAGCCGCAGCCACTGCTCTTCTCTTTGAGCTGCTGCAGATCGTAGAAATCTTTATGATGTCGCCGCTTCTCTTTGAGTCGCCACCCCGAGCTTCTATTTGAGTCGCCACCCCGAGCTTCTAAGGCCGCTGCGCATCTTCTGCACCGCGCCTTCGTTGCGCTTCTTGTGCACTGCGCCACCGCCGTCTAGAGCTCCGATCTGTGCCGCTATACTTCTATCTCCCTTTCCGGCTTGATTTGACAGGCTCTCTGTACTTGTGTCACATTCCATATCTTTTTTGTCGTGTTACGGCGGTTGACTTTGGTCCTGCTTAACTTTACCTTCCCGGCTCTTGCACTTTGTGCTTTATGTGTTGCTGCACGATTTTGGATGGGAGTCGATATTTCCGACACTGTTTTCCAAGAGCCGCACGGTATGACATCTTCAAGATTCGGATTTCCCCTATTTTAGTGTCAACCCATTCAAATGCAATGCTATTGCATATTCCTTGCATTTCAGGGGGGTGTTAAGGGTAGAAATATCATTTCCTATATGTCTAAGGTTTGGGTCCTTGTAGTCCTTATACTATTTATATGCCCTATGGGCTATTGCAATACAATAAGCTTCCTTCATATTTACATGTACATCATGTGCTGTAAACTATGTAGTAATGTAATTTGTCCTTGGCTTTGTTTCTGTTTGGAATTAATTATAATATGAACATTTTCTGAAGAATCATATCTGTACATCCATTCTTGCCTCTTTTCTTATTGGTTGGATGTTGTTAATCGATGGGTGTGCAAACTTTCCATAACAGAACTTTTAGCATGCAAAACTAACTTATGTAGTTCATTGATTTTATAAGATTTCTTCATCCTGTTTATCTTTTACAATTCCAAATGGTTCAGGATAGGCTTGGATGTGGGTTTTTTTTTACTACTGATAAATTGCTAATTTTCAGCTCATGAATAAGTTAGCAAAGCTTATAAATAGATGAAAATAGTATGTTGGAGATTTAATTAGTAAACAATAGATCATATATTGTGATGGTTGTTTCTCTAATTTAGGTTTACTATATGCTTATGAAATTTCCATTTCTATCATGTGCAGAGTACATGGGACCAAAGCAGCCGAGCTGCCTTTCATTGCTACTTTTGCGGACTATCGCCGTCAAGGGATGTGCCGGAGACTGATGAACACCATTGAAAAGGTATGTAAACTAGAGTTAACCTCGTACAGTGGGAATTCGCCTTTACTATAGATGTTAGAATGTAATTTTCTTCCTTCTAAATACTTGTCTGGTTTGGTCTTTCTCAATGTTATCCTCAGTCTTATATGCATGCTTACATATCTAGATTTGACCATGTGAATTTTCATTTCCTTTTAATACAGATGCTGAGATCGTTTCACGTTGAAATGTTGGTCCTTTCTGCCATCCCAGAGTTGGTTAATACATGGGTCTCAGGATTTGATTTCAAACCTATTGAAGATGATGAGAAGAAACAACTTCGTAATGTTAACTTGATGTTGTTTCCTGGGACATCGTTGCTAACCAAAAGATTGGATGGAATTATAGCTGCAAAACCAGGTTAACAATCTTCTGCTTACCAACGGCAACATTTGTGCTTTCCGCTTTATGAATTTGGATTATAGCTGCAAAGCCAGGTTAACAATCTTCTGCTTACCAACGGCAACATTTGTGCTTTCCGCTTTATGAATTTGGACTTTGCATCATTCATTCCTTCCATATGTTGTTGTACCTATAATAATACTCAAGTTTTTGGAACCATGCAGAAGAGCAAAAAGATGCTTGTGATGTTTCTGGATTACCTACTGTTAAGTGTTTGCCTAATGGGAAAGAAAGTGAGCATCTTGAACTCCATGACCTTGACTTATTAGCGACGGAGTTCAATGCTGAGGTTGCAATGAATGGTTCTTTCAGAACAGTGAAACATGATTGTTGTCCCGCAGCATGGTTTAATTCTGCTAAGGTTTGGCCCATCAACATTATGAGGCTGTAAGCTTTTCTTGGTCATGCGGAAACAAAGGACTACTTTTTGCTTACCAAACATTATGGTAGACTGGTAATGATGTTAATCCAGTCCCTCGATTGAAACTTGTAGGTGTGGGACCTTGTTAAAATGCACCCGATACAAGTACTTTCATTCAAATAATGGCTTGACTTATTAATTTAGAGAAAATCAAGTCCCTGATATATGGGACTTTTAAGCGATGTAGCTGTAATTTGTCATGCAGAAAAAATTCTCTCTACAGACATGATAGCTCTCATAATTCGACTATTATGTCAAATCTCAAAATCATCCATTGAATTGATAGTGATTTCTTCCACTCCGGAAGAAATCCAGATAATTATATCGTATATTGAGGTTAAGGCTCATGCAAATATAGTCTAAACTGGGTATTATTTATTTGTTCTTGATTTCCAACCTTACCTTTATCTCTTCATAATGCATGGTTGTATCATATGCTTGCAATGCTTGCCGTTTTTCATTGTCACGCGTAATTGCCCCAAATGTTAAGTTTGCATTCAGTGCACAGAAACAAGCACACCAGTGTGAGCTTTGCATACGCGTACAATCCGGTTTTATTGTACCGATTTAATGGTCAAATCCTAATGTTTTGCAGCTACAAGCACGGCAATATTTTATCACATTCTCATGTTTTGCTGAAGATGTGCATTATAACCATAACTTATACCTGCATTATGTTTTCATGTTGTTTTGCAGCTAGCTGTTGGGGAAGTCTGATTTTATTATAAAATAATTTTTTTGGCTGTCTTTGGCGATTGCTCTGCGTTGGCGAACTTTGTCTTGCTGATCTATGGCTGAACTTAATTTATGCCAGCACAATTATATTTAAGCTTGCCGCTGTGTGCAAGCTACTTTTTCCAGGTATGCTCCTAAGACTTGTTTGAAAGAAACTTATGCACCTTTGGTTGTTGCATGCCCCCTTCTTTCTTTGTTTCAAGCAACAATGGTTGCCTGTGCCCATAAAAGATGAAGAATTCAACGCCTTTGGGAGAACATCAGACACCCAATTAAACAATTAACAAAAGAATATATCTGTTGTTACTCGTAAGTCATAAGTGACAATTGTTCCATCTAAGGTATCACCTTACTTGTAACAAAGTTTGAAGTAATGAAGCTCAAACCCATTAACTTGACTAGCCTGTCCGAATGGACAGCCTGATAACTAATACCAATTCTAACTGATAGTATGTAATTTTCCCCCCTCTTGTCTGGTGCTTCTTTGTCTCTGCATTCTTTAAGTTCTTTTCTCGTTAGTCCTAATGCTGTGTGATGGGTGCTCATTTAAGCATTTTCTCTGTAATACCAAACTGCATTATTTTCAAAAGAAGCCATCAACTGTGATTCCTCTCATTAAATTCTCATCAGAGCTGTAGGCTATTGGATCAGATGAGCTAAATCAGCCAAGAATTTTGATTGCATTGGAGAGAACAGAGAAGGCAGTAAAGCTAAAATCCAAGAAACCACCGCATGGCGTGATCTATCCCTGCAACATGCAAAGCCGCATTTTGCTCTCCTGAATGAAGTGCTTTCCTGAGCTAGGGTGATGTTTGTGGTCAGTCTTCTGAGACAGAACGCTAGACATGTGCAGTACGCCAGGACCTGAGTTGAGAACTTGAAAAGATCACTTGGACATTTCAAACAGACGAAAGATTTGGACACAGTGGGATTGATAATGCATGAAGAAGAATACATTTGACCCTTAAGTCCTTGTTGAAGGAGGTTTATCTGAGCTGTTTTTCTGGGCACGAAAAGGGTACCGCAGAAACATGATAGACATTTGAGTATTCGACCTTTCTGAAGGGTATCGATGCTAGCGGCTAGCAAAGCCATCTAAGCTGTGTGAGTTTGGGGTATCAGAAAGAGGGAACTGCAGGGACCGGGTGGATATTATACGAGTGTCGTGTATTCTTTTATGGGATTCTACCGGAAAGTTTGTTTAACGACACGGCAAATAAACTGATGCAATTCCGTCCGGGTACAAGCACTGACGATATGCTGAGAAGTAAGCTCCCTCTCCATTAAATGCTTAAATGGTCATTTGATATTTTACTTGATTCCATATTATTTTCTTCCTTTTCATGTGCAATGTTGTTTGAGAGCTAGGTTAAGGTGGCAGTGAGCCAGTGGTGGCAGATAGCATAAACTTGTAGCCTTTGTCAACATACTTCGCTGTTACAGCTTCAGTGTTTTGTTGGGCTAAACATACCTGTCACGGAAACATCGTCCAGATTTAACAATTATACTCAGGCACTTGCACTTCACAATGTCTGTCCTAATTATTCACTAAGTCACCTCTGTCTTTTACTATGCGCCCTTAACAAATAGGGCTCTAGTCTTTACCTGTCTTGCTTCAAAATTTACCTTGTTCTGGTATTTGTTTGCTGTGCCAGATAATTGACCTTCGTTTTTCGTCGTGATCTGTGTCAGGACTCTATGGCGCTTTGTGTGGCAATGCTGGTGGACTAACAGCCCATTCATCAGATACGAGCAACCCTGCCCTGCAAATAGCCGTAATGTCTTCATTATGGTTCATTCGAGTCCCCTCCGGGGTCCAGCATTTTTGGTCTGATAAGATTATACGAACCTCGCAGCAGCAGCAGCAGCAGCAGCAGCAGCAGCAGCTGCTCCTGGTGCTATGCATTTTTGGTTTGGTCGCACCAGTGGTACGTCCCAGGACTCTTGAGCCAGTTACTTTCAGATCCGATCCAGTACCAAGATATCAAGATTTCAAGTTTGTATTGGAAAAATTCGCTATTTTTGTTAAATATCTGCATATTTGGAAGTATTGTTGCAAGGCAAGCACTTTTGCCCATTTTAATATGTAGCCCTTTGGGTGAAATTGTTGATGTGTTGATTACCATTTTTTAAAAAATGTTCATTTCTATTTCTACTTTGATACTACTGCAAAACAAACACTGGAGTATGCTTATCCAGGTTCAACTTCTAACTTCTGACTTTTAATTCATTATTTCTTAATTTCATCTTTTTCTGTCTTCTTACCTTTTTTGTTTTTTTCCATATTACTTCGTAATATCCATGATGCGGCTAATCTGTTTTCTATTTTTTAATATTTTTAAATTTAATTACGTTTCCATCGTCAAACTGAGTGCCCTCTTAAGTACTGAGTAGAGCAGAACATGCATCTTTACTGTTTCTCTTCGTGCATCTTTACCGTTTATCTTCATCTATGTCTTAGAAACAAAATAACATTAGGAACTCGAGAAAATGAAATGAAGTAGACAATTCTTTCTCCAGAAAGAAATAGGAGCATACAGTTCATGGCAAATTCCGAACCCAAAAGAAACTAATTGCAGTTCATTCTGCAAGGAACATACCATATGTTGATTAATAGCAAATGGAGAATGCATTATAGGTTGATGCACATTAAGACAAGAACCTAGACCAGGAGCAATGATGTTCGTCATCAAACTTCAAGAGAATGCTCAAAACAAGGTATAACTACTATAGACTAAGGATGTATTTTTAGCTTTTTTATCGATTTGGTATTTGTTGGGAAGACTAGGTTGCTAGTGTAGGTTGCCATACTATTAAGAGGGGTCTTGTTTAGTAGCATGAGTCTCATTATGTGTTGATAGCTCAATTTTACTTGCTCTAGCTCTCTGTGGTATGATACTAGTATTTGCGAATGTATTTTGTAAATAGTTAAAGCCTATGTATAATCGTTATGGCATGTGACTTAGATTTACAAATGTGTTTTACAAATGATTGGAGTCCATGTTCCCTACTTCTTATTGCATGATGCTTAAATTTGCGAATATGTTTTGTAAATAGTTGAAATTTATGCACAATACTTGTAGCATGTAACTTAGGTTTGTATGTTTTGCAAACGGATTGAATCCATGTACCCAATCCTTGTGGCATGATTTTAAAGTATACAAATGCGTTTTGCAACTTATTGTGAATCATGCTTTAATTTGATTTTTATTTGCATGGTACTACGATTTGAGAATGTGTTTTACAAATATGTTGAAGTACATGTAATCTACCTCTATTGAAAATTGCAAGGCGGTATGACCGATTGTATGTGAGCGGTCGGACCGGCTTACGGTATGATTGCTTTGTGTGTTGTGGTATGATCGGGACAGTGCAGAGGACGAGATTGGGAGGCGGTGGCAAGGTATGCCAGGAGGCGGAGAAGATGGCTTTTGTGGCGGAGCTTTCAATGGATCAAAAGCACAGAAGAATGGGGAGGAAATGGAGAGAAAAACGAGCTCTGGCGACACGGAGGCAGACGGGGCGGCGCAGCTGATGCGCGGAGGCAGCAGGGAGGATTGGTGCTAGGTTCAAAAGGCTCCAATTGCTTCGTGAAATTTGAATATTAATACAAATACTTCCGATAAAATAATTCGAACAAAAAAGGTCCATAACATATTCACATTCGTAATTTTATGCAAATAAGTACAAATAGGAGATAGAAACCGTTAATAGGATGAATCCTATAGAATATGGTAGTGGAATAATATAGATAATTTAAATCAATTTCCCACCCATGTCCAGCACCAGCTCAAAAAAACACTTCAGCGAGAAACTGTTCAATATTTTATTGTGGGGAATGAATTAATACGATCCTATCAAGGATAAAACAATCCTACACCTAACCTCTTCTAGAGTAAAATACACACTACAAAACCTTTCAACAGCTCAATGTTGCCGCGGGGGTGTCAGTGGAATGACAAAATAAAACCAAGTCCACTGAAACCAACCAATAACCACAGCCTTTTGGAAACATAAACATACTGTCGTGGTAATTCTTACCACTCGCTTGTGCTGGCGTCAAAGAACACGATGCTTTAAGCAGTCTTCTGTGGACTACAACTAGTATACAATACCAACCGGGCAGAATCTATCACATCATATAAAATCGCACACGCTCGACTCACGACTGACTTGGCCCAATCTCATGCCCCAGCACTTGCTCCTTTCTGCTGCTTGCCTCCAATGGAATAGTGATAATAAATAACAGAAATTTCTTGGCGTCCTCATACTCCGTATCTCGCTAATCTCTGCACAACTGCTGGTTCTAGGGTGGACATGCACTGTTCCCAACCCCCACTTCCAAGCATCTAGGGAAAAACATTTTTTTTGTTATTTTCTTGTATATACCATACAACTGGAAAGGGGAATTGTTTACAAGAACAAGAAAAACGAAAGATCAACTACTGTACCTGCTTGTAGCCATTCAAAATCTGGCACGCTTCATTGTGTAGACCTTCACTTTTTATCTCCTGTACACAAATAAAGTGAGCTCATATGGAATACTAGTGTCGAAAAACAGATCTGATAGAAATTGCATCTCACATTCCAACTTGCACAGGCCTGGCATATGTAAGCTAGTGAACCCACAGCCCCTGATGGGTTTGATGCCACCTAGTAGTATAACAGAGTATCTATTGTAAATACATCACTCACAGTTATGAAAAATGTAACAGCAAGCATTAAGAAAGAGATACGGATTTACCATTGCACATAGACCATGGAATGCATCCTCTTTCTCAAAATCATCTCTTATCCTGCACAAGACAGAAAATTAGCTCCACAAAGCGTGCAATAGAGAAATTATATGTCACATCTCACATAGTCACATGTTTTCAAGAAAGCTACAAAACAATGTTCTTTCTTAACCCTTTGGCTAACATGAAAGCTCCAGAAAAGGGACGCTTACATGCACAAGGCATTGCACCATGCTTGCATAAAATGGTCCATATGCGGGGCCACAATGTCTGGACAGACCCAGCAAAGCCTCCCAAGAGTGATTGCACTATTTTCAAGAAGTGACTTATTCAAACCCTGTTAATATGGCACAACACACAAGACATTTAGCTGCAGTGCTCACTCTAACTAGAAAACATGGTAAAAAACATTAAAAAATAATTACCTCTGGAGATTTTATAATAGGAACCAAGCATGAGACAACAGTGATCACCACAGGTGAAATTTCTTTGCCAATCTGGAAAGGAATAGACAGTCAGACATGCAAGCTGTTTTACAAATACCACTGTATTAGTATGTCAGAGGCTCAGAGCCTCAGAGACACAAAACTAAGCACCCACTGCCCACCAGCTTATAAGTGCAGTTTTGAGGTTGCCATGTGGTAAGTGGCAACATGTGTCAAACAATAGGCACTAGAAGAAAACAAAGGTATATGCTGACAAACTAGTTAGGGCACCTGCAAGAATAATGTACTTGCCCAGAAGAAAGGAAACATCTATGTGCAATACTAATCTAGTATAGCTAGGTGGCACGGACCTTGATTGCCAATTCTCCAATGGCCCAACAAGCATTGTTAGCTACTGATACAGCATCCTTTACAGATTGCGGGTTCTACAGTAAATCAAACAGTAAATTATGTGAGGAATAAATCAAGATAATACTGGATGGACCACACAGAATATACTTACCAGTTGCTTTGCTGCAACATTAAGGAATTCTTGAAGGCGTGGATGCAAATGTATAGGGCAAACCTAGAATATGAAAAGGTGTTATTTTTCATAGGCTGGAAATTGTCTTAAGAGATAACAAACAGTGAATTTTGGTGATTTGCAGCCAACCCTAGAAAGGTCCCCCAGAAGGGCCAGAGCGCTTTGTCGAACATCAGCTGCTTCATCCATGCAGCATTGCAGAAGTAGATCTCTCAAATTGCTTTGTGCAACCTAAACAAAAAACGAAGATGGCTTACACAATATCAAAGTGTTGCTGATATAATACACTATAATTTGAAGTATCTAATCAACAAATAAAGGACAAGCAGTATTAAAAATAATCTTCTTCTACAACTCCCAAGTTTATCATTCAGTTAATGCATGCTTAGCTTTACCATAAACTTCTCAATCAATTTACTTGCCAACCTCTCATCTCTACTATTACAGCTCATAGTTGATAGTTTAGCATATTACGGACAACCTGCACTACTTGGTCTTGAAAAGGCTGGCTTTGCTTTCTGCCATTAATCAGCATTGCCAACACATGCAAGCAACTAAAATTACTCACAGGTGGTCTATGTTGAGAACTGAGCTAGACAAGTGGAAGTAGATCTCTCCAGAAAACCCATAAAAAAACTAAGTCCAACCGGCCCTGGTGGGGACTTAAGCTTGAGCCATCTCACACAACAGGTAGCTTTTACGGCTGAGCTACTTACTATGCACCACAGCAATCTCTTGTTTACAAGGGCAGAAGGCCTACTCTGCTATCCAGTTACATTGGCGCCTAAGCATGGTTTCTAAAACTACCTTGAAATCACTTCTTTTGTTATGTGTGGTTATTGCAGAGAAGAATCTCATTCTAACAACCACTAAAACATTTCCCACACAACAAAACTTATAATTATGTATTAAAAAAAGAAACAAGCCATATACTAAGTCAATCAATGTATCAGAAGGCATGGAAGGATATCTTCTACTGAGTACCAACATCGATAATCTCAAAGAAAACCAAGAGTCATTCATACTATCTAACAATAGCAATACATCAATAACAAAACAATCTCAATAATAAAAAAATCATTGACCAAACTCCAAAGAGTTTACTTTACCAGGCTTTCAATACCGGCACCAAGTCCTTCTGCAAGTCCTGACAACAGGTCCAACGAGCAGACAATGAATTCCTTGTCATATAAGGCCCCAGCTGCAGCAGGATCAACCTGCATGTAGAAAAGACAGATACCTCAAGAAACAGAATGGCATAAGCTTATCTCTGATGTAATTGGACCCAGTAGCATACTCCCAGCAAATATTAATGTCAAATAGATTGATTTTATAGTTGGCCTAGGTCGAGGGCACTGAACAGACCGGACAGCATGCTACAACAGGGAAAATACCTCTGTGCGTAGATGAAACCAAAATTAAGAGCAAAACTTTTCACAACACATGTGACTAATAAGAAGCAACATTTAACTTGTCTTCCATAACAACAATAATGACGAAGAAGACACATTATGTATCCAGTGTTAACCAGCTTGTACCAAAACAGCTAGAAAATTATAGGTTTACTAATTGGGTTGGAACGATCCACCTTGATATCACATTATTAATTTATCTTTCATAAAAATTATAAAGAAGACACATTAAGCACTCGGTGTTAACCAATTTAATAATAAACACCCAAAAAATATAGGTTTTAACTGCCTGGGTTGGACAGGTCCAACTGATAGAATCTGAACATCTCAATTATATTAGATGGATACCAATAGGTATATATAATACAATACAACTCTAGAGTACAGGACTAATGGGCCTCATCGGCCATATACATACTAACTGGCCGATGTTTCATAAAATAGACCCAAATATATCGAGAATAATCATCAATAAAAATTACATAATAGATATAACCACATTTGGAAGCAAAGGGACCAAGACCCCAAACATCAGAATGAACTAAGGAAATGAGAGTTGCAGCTGTTTAACAAGCTTGCAAACTTTATAATCACAACTATTTTCGACAATGACACGACCTAGGACACCCTGACGAGCTGAAGTAGAAAGACGAAAGCCACACAAATGACTAAGCAGATGATGCCACTGAGGAAAATTAACAGAGGCTGACGCAAGAACTAAAGACGCATGAGCGGAGGAAGATGGAAGATTCAGACGATCAAGGAAGTAGAGACCCTAAGAAAAGAATCTAAGGCGATTCGGACGATCCTGTCGGCGATCTGAACATAGCAAGTAGAGTCACCAAACTCAACAAAGTAGTGCATATCAGCAAGCTGGCCAACAGACATAAGATTCATAGAAAGCTGAGGTACGAAAGATACATCGGGAACAATAAAGCGAGAAGTAGAGAGTGCCACGATGGATGACCGAACATGAGGTTCCTTCACCGTCTGCATACATAGGAACCATCCATAACAGGTCGATATAATGCAAAGTGAGACTTATTCGATGCCATATGAAAAGAAGTTCCAGAGTCCAAAACCCATGGAAGACTAGTACCTGACACGGATGAAGAGGCTACAAGAAAGCGGCAGACCACGGGAGGGCATCGATAAAGACCGCCGCTAACATGAGTCGAAGAGCTGCCGGGATTGAAGGATTGAAGCTGACCCAACTGAGTGGCAAAAGCAGAATCCCCAACAGATGCAGGAGTGGTGGCAGCAACCGCACCACGACGACGACGATGAGATGCAGGTTGTAGCTCTAGATGAAGTCGGTACCACCTCTGAACAGGATGACCAAGCTTGGATGTAGCATCAAGAAGCGAAACAGGCTGATAAACCTCCTGATGAGGGGCCACAAGAACAGACTGAGGTTGTGCTAATCCAACAACAGACTGCGGTAGTGTCGATCCAAAGGACAGAAAGCGAAGTCGAGTCTCCTCAGCAATCAACGCAGCAAGGGCCTCCTCAGTAGTTGAGCTCGAATGGACTCGGGGCGACGGTGCATAACAAAGGTGAACATTAAATTCTGCGTATTATGATTCACCTTGCCTACACAGCCAGTGCATCCAGCATAGAAACTAGAAACCATAGAGGTCAGCTATTGTGAAATACGAGTGAAAGAACTATAATACTCCTCAATAGACATATCCTACTCAAGGTTCCAAAACCTAAAAACGGCCTAAATCAAGGGGTAGGTCAGGTTCGGACGCAGAATCAAAAACCATGGAAAACCGGATCAAATTTCAAGTTTTGAAATTTGAATTTGAAACCGGTAACCGGAAAAACTGGCCGATTACCGCCCAAAAAAACCGAAGAAACCGATAAAAAATAGAGAAAAACTGTTAAACCAACCTATTTGGGATGTTTCAAAGCATATTTAGCTCATACAATAGGTACTCTAGTACAAAAAAGATTTAAATCAACCTAGCAGGTGTATTACGCAGTCACAAAAAACTCACAAATATAAATGCCCTCCGAAAAAACCTGGTCGATTTTTTATTTCTCGGTACTCACCGGGAAATCCGGTTACTGGCCGATAACTGCCGGTTTTCCGAACCCTGATCCTACTGACGTAAATCATGAAGTCTGTAGAAGAGAAAAACGATGTGCCGTACTGGTCTATTCATAGCGATGCTGAAGATACTCCCACATCTTGCGAGAACTTGGAAGATCAATGAAATCTATCATTCCATCCTGATGGAATTTCAGCATTGTGACATAAGATACCCATAACATGATCATCAGCACTTCGCCATGCAGCAGCCTCCTTCGCATGTCTTCTCCGTGGGAGGCTCTGCCATGGTATATGAGAGACAACCAATAGACCGAAGAAGCATGCAAACCAACGACCACCACTCACGATAATTCTAGCCATCCAACTTGACATCTGAGGCTAGAAGAGCACCTCCTATACTAAGAGAACTAGGAGAAGCAAAAACACCAGAGATGGAAGCCATTACACCTACCAAGGTAACCAAAGTCGTGTATAAACGGCCCGAACCAAAAAATCCCAGCTCTCGTCTCCCACTCTCCTCTTGCTTTCTCACTCTCCGCCCGTAACAACTCCCCCAAACCTTGTCCCCTTAATCTCCAGAGAGAACCGACGAAGACCACCACCACCTCCACCTCACCTCGAGGCCTTCTCTAGTGGGCGGTCGAAATGGAGGGCAGCGACGAGGTCAGGTATGCTCCTAAGACTTGTTTGAAAGAAACTTATGCACCTTTGGTTGTTGCATGCCCCTTCTTTCTTTGTTTCAAGCAACAATGGTTGCCTGTGCCCATAAAAGATGAAGAATTCAACGCCTTTGGGAGAACATCAGACACCCAATTAAACAATTAACAAAAGAATATATCTGTTGTTACTCGTAAGTCATAAGTGACAATTGTTCCATCTAAGGTATCACCTTACTTGTAACAAAGTTTGAAGTAATGAAGCTCAAACCCATTAACTTGACTAGCCTGTCCGAATGGACAGCCTGATAACTAATACCAATTCTAACTGATAGTATGTAATTTTCCCCCCTCTTGTCTGGTGCTTCTTTGTCTCTGCATTCTTTAAGTTCTTTTCTCGTTAGTCCTAATGCTGTGTGATGGGTGCTCATTTAAGCATTTTCTCTGTAATACCAAACTGCATTATTTTCAAAAAAGAAGCCATCAACTGTGATTCCTCTCATTAAATTCTCATCAGAGCTGTAGGCTATTGGATCAGATGAGCTAAATCAGCCAAGAATTTTGATTGCATTGGAGAGAACAGAGAAGGCAGTAAAGCTAAAATCCAAGAAACCACCGCATGGCGTGATCTATCCCTGCAACATGCAAAGCCGCATTTTGCTCTCCTGAATGAAGTGCTTTCCTGAGCTAGGGTGATGTTTGTGGTCAGTCTTCTGAGACAGAACGCTAGACATGTGCAGTACGCCAGGACCTGAGTTGAGAACTTGAAAAGATCACTTGGACATTTCAAACAGACGAAAGATTTGGACACAGTGGGATTGATAATGCATGAAGAAGAATACATTTGACCCTTAAGTCCTTGTTGAAGGAGGTTTATCTGAGCTGTTTTTCTGGGCACGAAAAGGGTACCGCAGAAACATGATAGACATTTGAGTATTCGACCTTTCTGAAGGGTATCGATGCTAGCGGCTAGCAAAGCCATCTAAGCTGTGTGAGTTTGGGGTATCAGAAAGAGGGAACTGCAGGGACCGGAGTGGATATTATACGAGTGTCGTGTATTCTTTTATGGGATTCTACCGGAAAGTTTGTTTAACGACACGGCAAATAAACTGATGCAATTCCGTCCGGGTACAAGCACTGACGATATGCTGAGAAGTAAGCTCCCTCTCCATTAAATGCTTAAATGGTCATTTGATATTTTACTTGATTCCATATTATTTTCTTCCTTTTCATGTGCAATGTTGTTTGAGAGCTAGGTTAAGGTGGCAGTGAGCCAGTGGTGGCAGATAGCATAAACTTGTAGCCTTTGTCAACATACTTCGCTGTTACAGCTTCAGTGTTTTGTTGGGCTAAACATACCTGTCACGGAAACATCGTCCAGATTTAACAATTATACTCAGGCACTTGCACTTCACAATGTCTGTCCTAATTATTCACTAAGTCACCTCTGTCTTTTACTATGCGCCCTTAACAAATAGGGCTCTAGTCTTTACCTGTCTTGCTTCAAAATTTACCTTGTTCTGGTATTTGTTTGCTGTGCCAGATAATTGACCTTCGTTTTTCGTCGTGATCTGTGTCAGGACTCTATGGCGCTTTGTGTGGCAATGCTGGTGGACTAACAGCCCATTCATCAGATACGAGCAACCCTGCCCTGCAAATAGCCGTAATGTCTTCATTATGGTTCATTCGAGTCCTCCGGGGTCCAGCATTTTGGTCTGATAAGATTATACGAACCTCGCAGCAGCAGCAGCAGCAGCAGCAGCAGCAGCTGCTCCTGGTGCTATGCATTTTGGTTTGGTCGCACCAGTGGTACGTCCCAGGACTCTTGAGCCAGTTACTTTCAGATCCGATCCAGTACCAAGATATCAAGATTTCAAGTTTGTATTGGAAAAATTCGCTATTTTTGTTAAATATCTGCATATTTGGAAGTATTGTTGCAAGGCAAGCACTTTTGCCCATTTTAATATGTAGCCCTTTGGGTGAAATTGTTGATGTGTTGATTACCATTTTTTTTAAAAAAAATGTTCATTTCTATTTCTACTTTGATACTACTGCAAAACAAACACTGGAGTATGCTTATCCAGGTTCAACTTCTAACTTCTGACTTTTAATTCATTATTTCTTAATTTCATCTTTTCTGTCTTCTTACCTTTTTGTTTTTTCCATATTACTTCGTAATATCCATGATGCGGCTAATCTGTTTTCTATTTTTTAATATTTTTAAATTTAATTACGTTTCCATCGTCAAACTGAGTGCCCTCTTAAGTACTGAGTAGAGCAGAACATGCATCTTTACTGTTTCTCTTCGTGCATCTTTACCGTTTATCTTCATCTATGTCTTAGAAACAAAATAACATTAGGAACTCGAGAAAATGAAATGAAGTAGACAATTCTTTCTCCAGAAAGAAATAGGAGCATACAGTTCATGGCAAATTCCGAACCCAAAAGAAACTAATTGCAGTTCATTCTGCAAGGGAACATACATACATAATAGAAGCAAAAGCGAAGGCAGGAGGCCTATGCACTCATCGAAATGGAGCAAGAGATTGGAAAGCAGGCACTGCAGCACATCATCACTCGGAAGGCGGCGGCGCCTGGGAAGTGGTGTCGGCGTTGGCCTCTGACTGCAGGGGCGGGAGGAGCTGCGACTTGCGGCGGGTGTCGCGCGGCGGAAGGGGGACGGCGAGGAAGTGCTTGGTCTTGGAGATGGGGCGCGAGCGGAGGAGCTCGACGACGTCGCCGACCTTGAACTGGTTGTCCGGGTCGTGCGCCTGGTACTTCTTCTTGATGCGCTCCCGGCGCTTCTACTTTGGGTGCGGCGCCAGCCTTTTCGAGAGGAGAGGACTGGAGAAGTGTCCGTTGTTTATATTGGCTTTTGGTAAAGAGAAATTTGATAATTTGTCCAATCTTTTTTTATAAATAGTTTATTTGTCTTATATTTGATATGAATTGATTATTTATCTTATCTTTGATTTTTTATTTGATCATTTGCTCTCTTTGTATTTCTAAACCATTTCCTATTTTTGTAATGCTAATTTATATTAGAAAAGTACCAAAACAGACGCCAATCCGAGTCCTTCTCTGTCAAACGCCGATCCGAGTTCTTTTCTCTGAATCTCGCCCACTCTTAGTTCTAGGCAATTCCAAAACAAAATTTATGCTAATATCTTTTCAAGGTGCACTAGGAACTGGTAGTGGGGTATACAAACCACATGGATTAAGTTTTAATTTAGCTTTAGGCATGTTATACATCATTGAACGAACCTTTCAACTTCTCATCTCATTCGGGCCAATAAAGTGATCGGCCAACATCATATATATTTTCTCTGTCCCAAATGTGAATTACCAAAAAGGGAAGATTGTAGAATCTAGTCCTTCCATTTTGTGTGAATGGAGAAGTTTGATAATTGATGATAATTGTTTTGTGCACTAATATTTTCTATGAGTTGGATGAATAGGTTATGATCCACAAATGAGTAACACTTGGGATGACTTTATGAGCTGAAGATCATTAAGTCAAGGCGAAGATGCATCATGAGTTGATGCATGTCCAAGAGGAGATGATCATATGTTGATCATCAAGTCAAGTGAAAACACATCATATGTTGATGGAGATCAAGTGAAGGATGCATCATGTGTTGATGCATGTAAAGACGATGACCCGAACTTGAAGTGCAGATGTGAGTTATCATGCTTCAAAGGGATGCGCAAGGCAAATCTATGGCTAGTTAGGGCCGGTCTTGGTATTTAGTTGGAAGACCAGATTGCTAGTATATATTGTTGTACTATTAAGAGAGGTCATGTCTAGTAGATTGAGTCTCATCATGTGTTGATAGCTCAATCTCACTTGTTCTAGCTCTCCTTGGCATAAGGCTTGTATTTGTGAATGTATTTTGCAAATAGTTGAATCTCATATGTTGAATCCTTGTAACATGGGACTATACATTGCAAATGTGTTTTGCAAGTGTTTGAAGTCATGTTTTTATTATTTGTAGTATGAGGCTTATATTTGCAAATGTATTTTGTAAATGGTTGAAGCTCATATATATAATCCTTGTGTCATAATTCTAGAAGTGTGCAAACGTGTTTTGCAATTTGTTGAGAATCATGGATAATTCTTATGTGCATGATACTGTAGTTTACAAATGTATTTTGCAAAATCTGTTGAAGTATATGCATTTTTCAGATAAATCGGAACTAATGTAGTGTTTTCTGCGGTACTACCGCTAGTCGAAACTACCGGCATTGTAATCACGACATTCTTTGCGTCTGGGT